>JBAMBO010004240.1:0-41727 GCA_037044535.1 Lordiphosa magnipectinata | reverse complement strand
ATTGAAGTACGCACACGTTTTTTGACTGGATACACATTGAAGCATTGACGCATTTGAAGCTATACGTATGCGTATACGTTTTTGGTACGTTTTGCAGTTCTCTGGTGTATACTTCAATGTCGTGCGATCTCGTTTAGAGATAAGCGACATTCCGTAAGTGTTTAAGCATTGCTGGTATGTGAGTCAATTGCTTTGCGGGCGGCTTGACTGTCTGAATATGGGTCATTCTTTTTGAAACCGAACGGTTTTAAATTTGACCCTTTTTGATTTAAATAAAACAAAATAGGGGAAAGCTAACTTCGGCTCGACCGAAGTTTATGTACCCTTGTAGCTTGTATAATTTATATAAATTAAGGTTTTTAATGTTTTTCGTCGAACATTCTTAGCTGAGTTATTTTCCAAATTCAGCAATAGATGGCGCCACTACTTTGACCATTAGCTTGCCAGTTTTTATATGGCAGCTATACGATATATTCATCAGATTTGGATCAAACTTGTCAAAATTATGGAAACCGATAATATTTATAACTGGAAAGTATAAAGACGCTACCATTGAAAACATACAAGTTTTTCTCAATAGAACTACTTTTTGAACCGATCGTTCCTATGGCAGCTATATGCTATAGTCATCCGATTTGAATCAAACTTGGCAGAATTGTATGGTAGCATATAGTATTAATCAGTAAAAAGTTTAAGAGCGATAGCATTGAAAAGAAAATAGTTTTTCCTACTAAGACTTTTTCTCTGAATTAACTTTTGTATGACAGCTATACTATATAGTTGTCATTGAAAACAAACAAGTTTTTCTCACTAAAACTAGTTTTTTGACCGATCGTTCCTATGGCAGCTATATGATATATTCATCCGATCCGGCCGGTTCCGACAAATGTGCAGCGTATTTGTACCAAATTTTTTTTTTAAACTGACGGAGGAAATAGCACAGAAACAGACGGACGGACAGACGGAAGGACAGACGGACGGACAGCCGGACGGACGGACGGACAGACGGACATGGCTATATCAACTCAGCTCATCATGCTGATCAAGAATATGGGTATTTCCATGATGTCGAATGCGACAGTCGTACGCATTTAAAGTGGAATAGAAGTCAAATTAAAATAAGTTTGTTTTCTTTTGTTACTTTAACTTATAGCACTTTCGAAGCACTTTATTTAGTGAGAAAAAAGTAGAGCACACCTAGTGCTGGTTTCCAGATAAAGCCAATCAAAAAGCGATTCGCACGCGACAAAAAACGGAAGTGATGTTTTTGTCCATCAATACAAAAGCAAAAATCTGCGAGATCTGCCAAAACCATTTGGTGCAACTAATTTTAAAATGTTGTTGAATAATTTATCTGTATATTAGAATTTATTTGATCGAAAAATGTTGTTTATTTTTTGTATTTCAAAATAAAATATGATTCGATACGTGACATTGCGAACGCGACACTTTTTTCCGTCATTTTATTTATGTGGTTTCGGTATAATGCGAAGCAAAAACTTACGATTAATTGCAATCACATAGTTTCTCATGGTTTCTTTTGCACTCTTTTATAACCCTTTGTACTCTCAGAAAGATTTTAGATAGTAAAAGTAAGTGCAATCTTTAGGCACTTTTATCAAAAAAATGTGCAATATTTATGTCCAAATTAGAAAATTCTCGCTAGAGCAGCCATGAAACCGAATATTTCGAAGTGGGTTATGATTAAATGTAAAATTGGCTTACATTACTTCAATTTAATTGTTTCGCTTTGAAAATTTGATAAGACAGAGTGTTTTTAAGCACTTTTAATTTTTTGGTCTTGGTGGACCTTTTGGTGGAAATGCCCATATGCCAATTTATCCACGGCCACGCCCTTAATAAAATAAATGTAATTAATGAAGAGAAACTTCTCGGACCTTTCTTTTTATTTAAAGTTGTCGAAAAAGCTCGGCAGCTTCCAACAAATATATATACTCTACAAGGGTATTAAAATCCGATATTAGATCTCGACACTCGCATTAAAATGTGATTTTCGGTTTTGAAAAAAAAATTTTTGTTAATTTAATTTATAAACAATTTCAAAAATCGTCAAAAACGGAAAAATGGAAAAAAAGGGTTTTTTAAAAACTTGATTTCTCAGGTTTGGTTTATGGGACAGGTCTCTAGTTGATATGGCTGAATAGCATTTTGCTGTATTTATCAAAATTCAAAAAAAATAAAACATTTTTAAATTATTTAATAATATTAAGTAATTGTTGCTAAAGTTTATATATCATTTTTTCTCAGTGTTAACCACCATGATATTGGTTCTTAGAATATACATTTTAATGCCCTAAACATAACTTTAATTACGGTGCATTCAAAAAGATGAAGACTTTTATAGTTTAAGAGATATTAATTATTGAAGTTATTAACAAATAAAAATATGCCCTTAAATTAAGCTTTGCCAAGATGTTAGTTGCAAAGCTATGTGACTAAAACTTGGCAAGTAAGCTTTATATATATCAAGCTTTTCAAAAATGTCAACTTCAAGCAGATCGGACGTCTATATCAAATAGCTGCCACACGTTACTGAACTAAAAACCAAAGTAAAAACGGGCTCGGGCTTCCCTCAACCGAATGTGTTCTGTTATCGCGCTCACTGTTAAGTGATCGGTCACTGATCGGTCTGAAAGCAACCCAATAACAGGCCCAACTCAGTCAATTGGTCTTAAATTGCGTGCTTCTCGAAGACTAAACTGTCAAAATGTTATTTGAAAAGGTGGCAGACTCAAGAGTTGCGCCAGAGGTTAACATAAGCAGAGAGTGAGAGTCAATGCGAGAGCGCATATAGTTCGTCGCATACATTCATTTCGTTAGCCGAGCCTTACACACCGATGCATACATACGACTGGAAAAAGGGTTGAGAGTAATTTACGAGCTATGCTTCTAACTTGAATTGATCAGATATATACAAACTTTGGAGGTACAGAGTATGTTATAGTCGGGCTTGACCAATTTTCTTGCTTGTTTTTTGCTTTATTTGAGTGTATGGATACCCACATAATACTTGGCCACGTAGACTTCCTCGTTGCGTTTTCAGCACTCAAAGGATGGGAATAACCCATTCAGTCCACTAGCTGGCCACTTTATCAACTCTGGACGGCACCCGTCAACATTCATTGTCTTCTGCTAGCCATTTGTTATGCCCACCCCCAGAGAGGAGCAGAGTTCGACGTGGGTCAGTTTGTTGTTTTACATGCTGGCCATCAAATCCATCAAACTCAATGGGCATAATGCAGGCATATTTATAACATTTGGCAGAGTCTTCACCCAACTCACCATTCTCAACTATGTCTCTTCTCTGAGTGAGTGGCAGGCGGTGAAGCCTGTTTGCTAGTGTCACATAAGCAAAACAATCTCATTACCATTACTTTTTAGCTGCTGCAACATTCAATCAATTTCCGTTGCAATATCCGCCAGGAGAACACACACACACATACACATAAGCAGAAGACGATGCGACGGAGGAGGCAAAGTTGTCGCTGGGAAATCTCAAGCACTCAAGTACTTTTTGTTGTTCCTGGCAGCGATGCCCAAGTAACAGCATTGTTTTGTGCCACGACGCAGCTGATGCTACAGGAATTGCTTGCTTTGAAGTAAACAAGCAATTTTGCAAAGGACCCACCCGATGCCCCCCACACGTACATATGCATAACTTGGAACTTGGCTGGCTCAGCCTCTTTGCTGTCAGCTGTCAATGCACTCGACGCGGCTGCTGCTCCTTTTTTTTTGTTGCCCTCATCCTTGTCCTCGTCTGCGACGCATTGCTGCATTTTTTATGCTGCATTGCACTTTGACTTGCCTCCGCTTTTGTTTGTTCGCTCAATGCTCAATACGTACTTGCCGCTGTGCCTTATCAGTTGTTGCGAAGCTTCGTTTTTGTTTTTTTTTTTGGTTTCTGTTCTCGTATTTCTTGTCGTGGAACCCACTGACAACCATGTCAGCGACATAATCATCAGTCGCAGGCTCATTTTTTTTTTGGAAAGCCTTTTGAAGTTTGCTTAATTAATGAATATTTGACAACTGCATTCAGACAGGGGACTCTGTTTGTATGACAAATGTTTGGCAATAAATAACATTTATGTCTGCCATAAATATTCTCTTAGTATTACCAACCGCAAGCTGCTAACTAATGATCTATTAGCCAGGCTTTGTGTGTTCTTGTCTCCCCATATCCGTTACTCGTCTTATTAGTTTACAAAAGCGACCACATTCGACTGACCTCGAACTAGTTTTGTGGCATTTATCTTGCTTTAAAGTTTTGGGCAGCAATTTGGGTGTACAATTTGATTCAAATATAATAAATTTAAATTTATGTACAGACTTTAAGGGTAACTACTGAGGCTTTCAATTTTTATACAGTTTGAACTAAATTTACACATTCGAATTTCTGAACAATTATGGACGCAATTTTGCATTAATGGGATTGGACCTAGGACCTAGATCAGGGTCCGGCAAAAAAACACATTCACATTTTGCTAATGCGTTTGTGTGTGTAGCCACTGACACGAAGTTCATTTTGCTCGGCGACATTATTGTCGAAAGCAGCGACAAGCTTATACTGTCGGTGTATGGACTGCGCTGCTACTGAGCACTTTTGTATGCCAAGTAGTTAGCGACGCGCCCTTGCCCTAGACGCCTCATTTCAGATTCAAAAGCTCAGATGCACTGATGAGATTTAGGCTGCCTTCACACTGTTCCACATTTAAGACATGAAACCCAATAAGTCCTAGTTTTTGTTATGTTTTAAATTTGAATAGCTTGTCAAATTCATAGAATTTTAAGGGGAAATGCGGGCCTACTAGATTATCATGTCTTATGTGTCGAACAGTGTAAAGGCAGCCTTAGAGACCTGATATACGTCGAGATTTGTTGCTCACGAAATGAGAGCTGATCATTGCTCTCAGATGCTCTTGGCTCTGTGATAGATCACCTGGCTCGCTCATGAGCAATTCCGAACCCTGATTTTAACACATAAATTTTCCAAATAATCAGGAGGGTTAAAAATTTCAGCTTTCCTGCTAGATTGGTATTCAAATTGTAGAGTTTATTCCAAAAACTGATATTTTTAGAGTAAGAATAACTCCCAAATTTTCAAACCGAAATATATTGGAAAACATCATACATTTTTGTGTGTTTCACTTGACCTAGAGCCGGCAATACTCAAATTTCTAGTGTTTCAAGACAATTTCCTCAAAATATTTTAACAGTGGCTTAACTTTTCAATATTTGGTACTCTAAAATTATCGACTTTTTCAGATTCTGCTTGAATCAAGTACGAAAGGATTGGAACAATCCTAAATTGATCCCCACTTTAGCTCACACGGAATTGATTTCATCTTGTTATTCGAGCTCGAATTGATCCCTCAAGAAGGTCCGATATTGACTTAAGCTCGATATTCGTACTTGATTTGATCTCGAAGTCGGCTTGGTGCAAGAATACACGAAATTAAATAAAGCTCGATATTCGAACTAAATTCAATCCGAAAACGGATTGCATCAAAAATGACTGAGATTGACTTTAGCTCGATGTTTAAACTCATTTTGACCCCAAAAAAAGCATCCCACTAGAACTCCATACTATTTTTTTAACGACCTTTTTAATTATCAAGCCAGCTAGTTCTATCCGGCTCGAGGTCATTAGTTTGCATACAGCTGTAAAAACAGGACACAAACAACATTGTAATGGACCGTGCGGTTCTAAAAACCAGTCTATGCCTAAGCCTTTGACTAGTCAGTATGGGCGACCCCTAGCAAATGGGCATAGCCTCAAAACTGTTCACTATTGAAGACTCTTCAATAGACTTGACCCATTAAAGGCAATTCAGCAGCTACCTTCTCACTAACCAATAACTTCTAAGATGTTAGAAAAAATGTGTTTGTGTGTTTACATTTAGCCTGAGAGAGTTTCACTCTCTCAGTTTCGAAATTGCTCTCGGTTTCTTTTCACTCGTTCGCTTTGACAGTGACATTCCGTACTTAATTCAATCTCGAGTCAGAATCATTTGATTTTCAAGTAGGATCCGTACTTGAAATGAGCATTTTCGGATAGATCCAAGCCTTTTAGGGTTGTTTCTATCCTTTCGCGCTGGATTCAAGTAGAATCTAGTACAACTCTTACTTGAAATTTCAATCCGAAAGTCGCGATCAAATCAATTTTTTTGGACTTGGATTTAGCTCGCCTTTTTATACTCTGTACCGAAGGTACATAGTACAGAGCAGAGATCTGCACGAGTGCTCTGGCACTGCAAGTGTACTGCCTTCGAACTTGATATTTTCCTCAAATGACTGCAAGAAATGTATGCAGTGTTTAAAACACTCATGGCATATTTGTGCATCGGGTACCGAGTGCCAATTATACCCGCACTACTCGTCTGACTAAAATTTTTTACTTGCACAAGCAGAGAGCGGGTGTTGGTTGAATCACCCCAAAAAATTTTTGTAACGCTCTTTTGTAAATGTCTCTCATTTGTCTCTCTCTTTTGAGATAACAACAACAACTTAATAGCGTTTACAGTTGCATTTGCAAAGAAGAGAGAAGAGAGCGAGAGCAATAAAAGTTGTTTTACTTGGGTTTGTGATGTGTGTATGTGAGTGGCCATCGTAGACAAAACCCACATCCGAGGCCGCACAAAGGAGAAACAGCCACTTTAACAGACGATCAAGCAGACACTCATTCGCAACCATACCAATAACAGAACGAGTGTGTATTTCACTCGACTGCAGAAGTTTGAGTGTCAATCACACCCCATACGCTTTTAAAGCGAGTATTAATGCAGTCAAGAAAATAGACACTCTTGATAGACTCTTGCAGATCTTTGGTAAGTATGCTAAGATTGAAAATTTCAAAATGAGCTGACTTCTACGAGATTCAAATGTACCAAAAAGGGGTAAAATTAGCCATTTTCTGCGTTTTACTTTCAATGCTATCGCTCCAAAACTTGTTACTGATCAATGTTATATGCTACTACACAATTCTACCAAGTTTGATCCAAATCGGATGACTATATCATATAACTGCCATAGGATCGATCGGTCGAAAAAAAAGTTTAAGTGACAAAAACTTTTTTGTTTGCAAGGCAAACGCCCCCAAACCTCGTATTTATTAGTTTTCTATGCTTTTACATAATTCCACCAAGTTTTTTGAAAATCGGACAACTATCTAGTATAGCTGCCATACAAAAGAAATGTCTGAGAAAAAGTCTTAGTGGGAAAAACTTTTTTGTTTTCAATGCTATCGCTCTCAAACTTGTTACTGATCAATATTATATGATACTACACAATTCTACCAAGTTTGATCCAAGTCGGATGAATATAGCATATAGCTGCCATAGGAACTATCGGTCGAAAAAGTAGTTCTAGTGAGAAAAACTTTCTTGTTTTCAATGGTAGCGTTTAGATACCTTCCAGTTGTGAATATTTTCAGTTTCCACACAATTTTGAGGAGTTTGGTCAAAATCAGATGAATATATCGTATAGCTGCCATATAACAAACTGGCAAGCAAATGCTCAAAGAAGTGGTGCCATCAAGCTACAAGGGTATATAAACTTTGGCTTATGGTTTTAAATACTTAAAATTGAAATAAAAATAAAACAATTACCCACACACCAAAAAAGTGATTATCTTTTTTATTGTTGCCAACATTCATCAGCCAGCTCTATATGCTTAGTATAATTTTAGTTAAACGGTAGGAAGTGGAACAAAAGATACTTACGTTTCAGTCTTGACAGAAAGGTTTGCCAAACTCCGTAGACCAAGTTAAAGTAATTTGTCATCAAAAAACAAACCGGTCATCAAAGCAGTCAACCAAAAAATGATTTCTCCTACTCTCTTTCTCTGTCTTTCTACAGACACACACACACAAACATATTTAATTGAGCGTACATTTCAATTTTTAATTTGGAAATCTGTCGCAGCATCAGAGAGAGAGAGAGAGAACAGACACCACCGACATTGTGTGTCCCCCACCCAAAAAAAAAAAAAACAAGAGAAGGCGGCCCATAAATTACCACAGCCATCGCATAAAAGTTCCCCAGCCGAACATGGCGTCCAATGTGAGGACTACAAAGTGACATATGAGCAGTCAGAGGAGCAGTCGGAATGTCTCTGTCTCCGCCTCGTTATATAGTATTTGCTGCAATGCTTTTTCATCTACTTCATTTTCAACTTTTTTAATTTCGCCCCAGCGAGACAAAGTAAGGCCCGGCCACAAATCCAAGTGATGTCGCTGCTGTCCCTTTTAGATCTTCGCCTGGCTGCACATGCAAACCTTAGGACACACACATGTGTCCATTTCAGTGCACACTTTGAAAGGGCTACTTGGCTTTTTGAGGAAAGAAAGAAAAGACTCCGTGTAATTGTACATTGAAATTTTTGTTTGGATTTATTTTGAGTTTTCCCATTTCTGTTTGTTCAGTTTGTTTTGTGGCGTATTCCTTGTATTTTATTTTTTTGGGGGAATTTTCGAGTGCTTATTGATATAACATACATACATAAGTATTTCATTTATCTGATAAATACATTTAGACTTGTGTAGGTACATATTAAACTAATTGCCATTTCATTTACATTTACTTCATACGCATTAAATGGTAATTTCGCTACGCTTAATCTCTTATTTTGGAACACTTACATACATACACAAATATATTATAATTGTAATAGAGATGATAAGAGAAAATCACTTGAAGTATTTTCCGTGTTTAAAATTTGCTTTTGCCGTTTGTGTTTTTGTACAATTTAGACTAGAGAAACATTCAAATGACACCAAAAACGTTCAATTGTAACAATAATTTACAGTGTGCACGAAACATTGAAAGAATTGTTGAACAACATAAATAATATATATTTACATATGAATTAATTTATAGTCTTTTGGGCTTGATTTTTGTTATGTTTTTAGCTTTGCAATTGCAACTAATTTACATTGATTTAAAAATTTAAAAATTTGATTTAGTTTTTTTGGTGTATGTACATAATAATAATACTACTTAATTACTTAGCATAAACTAATTGCAGCTAATTTGTGTGTGTGTGTTTGGTGTGTGTTAGATTTACTTATCATTGACTTGAATAAGATTATTTGATTTTCATATAATTGCCAAAAAGTTTGCTTTGTTCTTTGTAATTTTTGTTTTTGTCTTTGCTTTTGCTTGAAGGTGACTTTTTTATTAAAATGTTATTCGGCTAAGTAGATACGAGGGCTGCCATTTGGAATCCAACAAATTTTGGATGTTTTTTTTAATGATTTTGTTATGCATCACTCTGCCAACAGTGTTCCGCTGTTCAGCTGCCTCCAAAGAGGAATATAGCTTCACAATTTAAATTAGAACCGACCAGATGTAAGTCCAAACCATTTTAAAACCCTAAACCAGTGGAGTCCAAACTGCCAAAAGCCTATCAAATGGAATAGGAACTCATAGTTCTGCCGGCGTCGCAGCCAAAACACCTATAGAGAGAAAGAGAATACGTGTGTTCTATAAATAACACGCTCGGCGACTTGCTCTCTTGCTTCTGTTGGGCTTTTAGTTCTCTCACGAGGCATTAGTTCGCTTGCTTGTTGCTCATGTTGAAATGTCAACATGTTTACTTCGTGTTTCGTTGCTATGCACACATGCGCAATGCTTGATTGTGTGAGTTTGGACACCACTGCCCTAAACAGACAAGTTTCAAGCGAAACCATCAATTTTACATCCACTCTTTTTATGCTCTCCTATATGTAACATCTGGACATCTTTCATTATATCCTAGAAAAATATAACTCAAAGGATTATGAAGCAATCATAGATAATCTTAGATTGGATTGAAAACATTCGGCAAAACATATGGACCGAAGCCGAAAGCTTGCTGCACTGTGCAACTGCAAAAATCAATCACAATTTCTACTGGTGACAAAATAAAAACCAGCGGTGGGCACGAAATTAGAACAGAGAAAACTACCCTTATCAGCGATTCTCGATCGCGCACACTGCACTTGCTGCGCCGCGTCTGCTTGTGCGCGCTGGCGCCGGTAAAAATGGATTTTGTTGTTTCAACTCAATTCGAAGCGAGGCAATTGCACATGTTGCGACGCACAGTGTAAGATTTTGCCAATCTAGGGGGACTTTTAGCAAAAGTTGAACTATTTTTGAAGTCGATGAACTTTAAGCAGCACTTTTAGAAATGTTCAACTGTTACGAAAACAGGCATGAAAACAAAACAACATTATTTTTAAAGCTGTGCATTAGAAATGCATGCAAATTTGCACTGAGAAACGAGCATCAGTTGACAAAGTTTAGTCTTTTCAATTGCATCGCGTGATCAGTGGGAGCAGCCAAAAGTTATTTTTATACTCTGTACCGAAGGTACATAGAGTATATTAAGTTTGTGCAAAAGTATGTAACAGGGAGAAGGAATCATTTCCGACCCTATAAAGTATATATATTCTTGATCAGCATCAACAGCCGATTCGATATAGCCATGTCCGTCTGTCTGTCTGTCTGTCTGTCCGTCCGTCCGTATGAACGAAGAGATCTCAGAGATGGTAAGAGATAGAGGTTTGACATGTATGGGACATATATTTCTTATACTTGCAGACAGATCAAGTTTATTTTCAATTTTTGCCACGCCCCCTCGCGCCTCCGCAATTTGGAAAAAACGTCATATCTCCTACAGTTTTGATGATAGATGCTTCGTACTTTCTAGAGATATCTAGTACTCAAAATTATTTATCGATTTGCTGAAGGAATGATAAAGATCGGATGAACGATACTCAAGTTATGAGCAAAAAACGGTCAGTTAACACCCTCCACCCACCCCACCCATAACCTAAGCATTGCGTTCAGCAGAAGCAATCTTAGTGATAGAGAGAGAGAGAGAGAGACTTAGAGAGCGCACTGCGTTGTGCGTCGTGTGTTAACTGGCCGTTTGACTCGTGACCAAATGCGAGCTGCGACATTAAGGGTGCAGAGTATGTTATAGTCGGGCTTGACCGACTTTCTTTCTTGTTTCCATTATCATTAGGCAATTTTTGATCCACTTTCAAAAACAAAAATATTTTATTTGATACAAACATTTTTTTTTCATTTTTTTGAAAAAAATGCCAAAAAGCAAGTGTATTTTTTCATATTTCCTTTTTTTTGGTGGAAAAAAAACTTACATAATTCTATCGTATTCTATCCAACCAGAACATACATCATTCGCAGGCATTCATTCTGATTCAGAATCAAAAATAAAATCTTGCCCATATTTTGCCCAAAGACCTTCAGTTTAGAAATGAGTGAAATAAGCCGTGCTGCATTTTTCGAGGTTTGGTCAAAGAACATAAAAACCGCTAAGCGAGACGCACTTGTTTGTCAATGACATTGATCACTCCAAATTGAAATTACACATGACTAAACTGTCTTTTGAGTTTCAAAACATATTTGACAAATCTAGGAGAGATAAAGCCAGATTTCTTACTCATAATGCAAGTTGGCTTCAGGTCACATTAAATGCCGAAGACTATCGCATTGATGTCATTGCTTCCATCTCAAGTAAAAGAGGGAGGGCACAAAAAGCATTTTCTGAGTGTTGTCTTAAAACGCAACATAGGAAAAGCCAAGATTTGTTGTCAACGATGGATGATGATCAATTGCTAGCAGCCGCAGAACAGGCTTGCGGGCGTAAAAGGAAAAAAGGATTCAGCTAAATTGAATAATGATTTATCAAATGCTCTCGCGTCTACGGGGACTATAATTAAGAAAGCTAAATTATCTGCTAATGGCACTTCAAAACGCCTTTCAGCAGATCAAGCACTTGCCCTTATGTTAGACAGTAAATTATCAATGCACCAATACAATACCTTGAGGCAGCATACAAAAATTATCTGTCCAAAATTGTATCCATGATCTCGTATTATGATCTCGTTAAGGAGTCAAAAATGTTATGCTTAAATTAGCTGTTTGCCAATCGATAGTTTGCTCGATAAGTTATTCGGGACTTGACTGTAAATTTAATATTAAATTTAACCTTAGGCTACAATTTAGTTTGTTTGCTCGATTACTCGCTTAAAGCAGTATGAAACACACATACACGAGTAAACTCAAGTTAGTTTGACTAACCGGACATTGAGAAACCGGGCCTTGATGTAAAAATATATTAGAAATTGACAGGAATTTGTTGACTTTTAAGTAACCGCCAAAAAATTAATCATTTTTTTCTTAACCCTTCATTCAGACGTTCTAAGAAATGGATTTGCGGTTTCCGGAAGGTTCCAGCCATAGCCCCTAGGGGCCGAATACACTCTGAACTGCACACCTTGCTTGCCGAAGACGCATCATAGAGAGACAAACACATTTCCGTCCTCTCTTCTTCAAAAATCCTGTTCTAAAAACGATAAATTTATCAAGGAAATTTCTTCAAAATAAAACGTAAAGAGTTGTAAACCAAGAAGAAACATCAAACTAAAGGATTCCGTTTTGCTTGAATTGGACATCCATAATCGGATATAAATAACAGCCCTCGTAAGTGGAGCTTAATGGCTACAAATGTTTTTTCTCTCTTTTTTTTCTCTTTTAAGTACATGTACAAACATTTACAAATTGGTTTCAAGTGTTATTTATTTATGTTTATCTGGTTTAGCAAAAAAAAACTGTTGCTGTTGGAAGGAAGGAACCATTATTATGCTGTCTGCTTGTGATATAACGAAATGCAAAAAAACTAAATGGTGCCATGACATTAACTCATGGTTCATTTTCAGTTTTCTGAATAATGGAAAATTTAAATTATGAATGAGCATCGCTTTCCAATTTGATTTATATACGTATTGCTACTGTTCGCTTTTCGTTTTCTGATTTATTTTTTAATTATAATTTATCGCTTGGTTTTATTTATGTATTATGCCACCACATTAGTGTCCTTTGGTTTAATTCAATTCATTTTGGCAAACATTTTAGCCTAGACACAAACCACAAAGAGCTCGAGACTTACTTGACTAGCTGTGTATGGGGGGGATAGAGGGGACTTAGACGCAGCTCTCCTGCTGCGAATACATGAGCGGTGTGCGCACGGTGACAATCTCACGCGAATAGGACTTGCCCACGCCCGAGAGGCCCGACAGGGAGCTGCTGGGACTGGCCACTGCCGCCGTGGAGGCCAGACCGCTGCTGTTGCTCGAGACGAGCATTTGGCCATGGGCCAGCTGCTGTTGCTGCTGCTGCTGGTGCTGCTGGTAGGAGGGCGGCATGGGCATATTGCCAATTGGATGATGGTGTAACTGTTGCTGCATCATTTGCATCATGGAGGCGGAGTTCTGGGGCCCCGGCTGCTGCTGCTGCTGCTGCTGTTGGTGATTGTGCGGCAGTGTGTGATAGCCACCCGGATGCGAGGGCAGCGTATACATTTGCACCGTACCCGGCGACACGGTAGACGGAGTGCCTTGAGAGCCCGGCGAGGAGTAGCCAGCCCCAGCCACTGAGTCCACCTGCCCTTGTCCGCCACCGCCGCCGCCGCCGCCTCGTGTCTTGTAGGCATCGATTTGCGCGTATATCGTTGGCTCCTCAAAGTAATCGTAATCGTATGTGGGCGGCGGAGCATGCTGATGCGGATGCTGCATTCCGCCCGCATTTGGCTTGTGCCGCTGCAGCGTGGCCGTGGCCGGAATGCTGGGCAATAGTTTGCGCATGCTGGCGCCATGCGGCAGGGTGCCACCCAAGGGTTGCTGTTGTTGCTGCTGCTGCTGCTGCTGCTGCTGTGTCTGTCCACCACTCGCACTCGCCTGCTGGCCCTTTTTCGAAGTGCCGCTGCTGCTGTTGTTGTTGCTGCTGGCAGGAACATTGTTCAACGAAAGCTCGGCATAGTGCAGTTCATCGTCCTAAAGCCAGGCATTTGCCAGGGGAAGGGAAAGAGCAGAAAGTTGGCATTTATTAAACATTCAATTGGATTGTGCACGAAATTACAATCGAACTGGGGTAGGGTTATGGTAAGGAGAATGTGCTGCCCTAGTATATATAATTCTTAAAACAATGCAATGAAAGATTGGATATACTTTTTAAGTGCATATGTAATTCAACAACAAAGTCTTGAGAAAAAGTAACTGAAGGCTGAATCTGTTCATTGAGGGAGAGGTAAAGTTCTTAGAGGCTGTAATGAATGAAACTAATCGATGCTGAAACTTTGAATGCTTATAGCTTCACTATCTTTCATCTAATCTTTACCAAACTTGACAGATCTATAAATAATGCAGATCAATGCTGCAAACCCAAAAAATTTGTTTGGAGCTCCGATTTTGCGGGTTCGAACTGAAATTTGCCAATGGTTAATGTTCGGAAATCGGCACAAGTTTTAGGCAAAATTTAATAGAAATCCAACTTATGTGATTAATATTCAAAATAAAGTCTTCCTTCCATATAGCGAATCTCAACGGCACCAATAAAAACTTCACTATGAAGAAAAAATCGTAATATAGAGAAAGAAATACGAAATTGCAGTGTTCAGGAAACGAATTCGTTATATACAGGGGTGTCCTGGAAATCTCTAGAGATTTTCGTATAAACGATTGCACTTCGAACTTAACCTGGACTACTTTATTTGTGAAGTGAAAAGAACAAGACCGGCTACTACTTCCGGCTACTACTTCGCATCTCCTTGGCTTTGAGTAGGCGGTTTGAAATCTCTCAACTTTCGTCATCTAATCTAGTAGCCCGGCATATTTGTGCCCCTTGACATATAAAATCAAACAGCTATAATATGAAATGCTAATGTTTATACGAAAACCTCTAGAGATTTCTGGGAAACGCCCGATAGAGAACTTCGTTGTACGGAAGCTCGGAATAGTGAAGTTCGACTGTAATATTCAGAATTTCTGTACTTTTGATAAGAACAAAAACAAAAACAAATTTTAAGACCTGATCAACTGAGACATCATGGTACTGATAAGACAGTAAGCGCAATAGTATTTAGTTGTTTACATTAATAAGCTGTCAAAATCTTTAAAAGTTTTGATTTAATCGGCTATCTATTTGTGCCACCAAAGACTCTTATTTCTATTATTACTTATTTCTAGAAATTATATTGAAAATCCTTTATACTTTCGTAATGATTTCGATTTAGGTTCGGAAGCGGTTCAGGTTCAGCAAATTTCTGAACTTTGGTTTGGTTTAAGGTTCAGTTCACAGTTAAAAAAAAGTCGGAATTCCAGGTTCAAACCGGTTCGGTTCATAGCCGGTTTGCAGCCCTAATGCAGATAACGATATATTTTACTGCAAAGCTCATAAACTTATATGGTTCGTTTCAAAGTTTGGTTTGATGGACTCAAAATTATTAGAACCAACACCAAGCCTTCCAAACCTGCGCTTTATTATAAGGGGGATTAAAAAGACGAAGTTAAAGTATCATTTTTGTTAAATCGAACCGATAACTTGGTTGCGGCATTCATTAATTAAATTTTCAATCAATTGATTAATCAACTAATAATTTTAATCAATTAATTCAATTGCAGCTAAAATTAATTGCAATTTAAATTTGAGTTGCAGCTTGCAATTCATTTAAATTAATTGTAACATACAACTAAATCAATTGCAATTGAATTTTTCAATTGTTCAAGAGTTCAGTAAAGCTTTGTAGGACAAAGTTTGAAAAGTAAATTAATTTTGCTCAGATAACAACCATAAATATAAAAATGAGTTTAGTTGTTCAAAGATATTTGAATAGAGCCACTACATGCGCGTGGGACTCAAGTGCGAGGCGCCAAAAAAGCCCTTGAAAAAGGGCCACATCTATTTTCAATAAGATAGAAATCCAAGCAGCCTATAACCATGTGGTATGTAAAGTACTTGCTTGGGGGTAGTACAAAAAATGTTTTAAAAGGAAAAACCAATGTGTTAATAAAACATTCAGCTTCGTGATGCGGAGCGGATCACTCGCACCATATATGCGTTTGATTCAGCTTCGTGATGTGGACCGTATCACTCGCAAGCGTACTTGCATTTTAGTGATCATGGTCCTTCGTCCCTGAAAAGGCAAACGTGCTAAATTTGAACGGCAATTGCTCTGGTCGCTAAAAAAGGCATTCAAATATAAAGATAGCCTAAGGCGGTAGTCGGAAGGGAGAAAAAGGTATTCCGCGGAAAGGCTAAGGAAGTGAGCAGGATCCTTCTGCGTCACAGTGGCCTGCCACACGCAAGGGATAGGCCCTGCGTGAGGGGGAAAACGGCGAAAAATTCGCCAAAAAAAAGGCCTGCCAAGCGTTGAGGGCTGCCCAGCGTGAGGTGGACTACAAACTGAGGCAATTGTGCCTTTCAAACACGAAGAAAGAAGGAAGAGAAGGAGGAGCAACGGGTACAAATCCCGAAAAAAAGAGGCGAAGTCCAGGCGTGACTAAGACGAAAAAGAGCAGTACACCTGGAGCTGATCTACACTAGCACCACCATACCGAGCGAACCTTAATCCCAGCAAACCATATGTGCGTTTTCTGACACTTTTCTGACACTTTTTTATGTGCATTCACCGTCATAATGTGCACAAAAAAGAGTCCGGAATGAGCGTTTTTTTTCTATGAAACCGGTCGCACTTAAGGAGGAAGATTTATGAGTCCAATCTGACTCTTTTCTGACACAGATATAAGTGCTTTCACCCTTCCAATGAAGCATAGGAAAACCTCATAAAATACACATAAAAGTTACTTTTCTAGGCACTTGAAGGAGTACTGAAAGGCTCTTTCCAGCGGCATATTGGAGTGCAGATCCGAAATTGCTCAGACAACAGTACTTTTTATGAGCCCGTGCTTAGATAGCACTGAATATGCTCCGAAAACCCACAAATTTATGTGTTTGCTCCAAAAACGCTCTTAAGCTCGGATCTTTTCAGACAAATAATTTGGAGCGCTCCGAACTTGGTTTGCTGGGAAGAAGAAGTCGTCGCAGTAGAAGCAGATTTTCGTAAGATAATAAATCAAAGAAAAAATTATCAAAATAAAAAGTAGAGTGTAGTGTTAAAGAAAAGGCGGATTACCGCTGTTGCATGAAATTTAAATTGTAAAAACGCCAAATTCATCAAACATCGGCAACAGAAAATTTTTTTATACCCTTGTAGAGGGTATATTAAAATAGTCCAGATGTTTGTAACGCATAGAAGGAAGCATCTCCGACCACACAAAGTATATATATTCTTGATCAGCATGACGAGCTGAATTGATATAGCCATGTCCGTCTGTCCGTCCGTCTGTTTCTATGCTATCTCCTCCGTCAGTTTTAAAGCAACAGTAACCAAACATTCCAC
Organism: Lordiphosa magnipectinata; assembly: GCA_037044535.1. NCBI lineage: Eukaryota > Metazoa > Arthropoda > Insecta > Diptera > Drosophilidae > Lordiphosa > Lordiphosa magnipectinata. The sequence goes on along the minus strand of JBAMBO010004240.1, from coordinate 24,467 downwards.
AAAGCCTTTTGGTACAAATACGCTGCACATTTGTCGGAATCGGTCGGATCGGATGACTATATCATATAGCTGCCATAGGAACCACCGGTCGAAAAAGTAGTTTTAGTGAGAAAAACTTTTTTATCTTCAACGCAAACGTCCTCAATCCGCGTATTTTTAAGTTTTCTATGCTTTTATATAATTCCAAGTTTTATAAAAATCGGACAACTATATAGTATAGCTGCCTTACAAAAGTTAGTTCAGAGCAAAGGTCTTAGTAGGAGAAACTTTTTTGTTTTCATTGCTATCGCTCTCAAACTTGTTACTGATCAATACTATATGCTACCACACAATTCCGCCAAGATTGACTCAAATCGGATGACTATAGCATATAGCTGCCATAGGAACGATCTGTTGAAAAAGTAGTTCTAGTGAGAACAACTTTTTTGTTTTATACCTTCCAGTTTTTAATAGTATCAGTTTCCACACAATTTTGGAGAGCTCAGTCAAAATCGGATGACCACATCGTATAACTGCCATATAACAAACTGGGAAGCAAATGCTCAAAGTAGTGGCGCCATCAAGCTTCGGGTATTCGTTCGATTAAAACATCATATACTCCTGAACCTGACAATGTACCAAACTGTGTGCTTAAAAATTGTGCAAGTTCTTTATGCTTCCCGCTTTTAAGGTTGTTTAACTTATCTCTTGAGCTAGGTGAGTTTTCCAACAATTGGAAGGAATCTTTTGTCATTCCTATTCATAAAAAAGGATATACAGGTGTCTCTCAAAACTATCTGACATTCCTAAACTTTTTGAAATGCTCACAACATCTCAAATACAGTACTCTTGTCTCTCAATTATTTCGCAATCTCAGCACGGCTTTATGAAAAAGCGTTCTGTTTCTACAAACCTGCTTGAGTTTACTTCTATTGTGAATAGGGGTTTTATTAATAAACTGCAGATTGATGTAATTTATACTGATTTTAGCAAGGCTTTTGACTCTGTCAATCATGATCTCCTCCTTCACAAACTGTATCTGCTTGGTTTTCCTCTAAACCTTCTTAACTGGATAAAGGCTTATTTGACACACCGTTCCCAGCGTGTCCGTTTTATTTCGTCGCTTTCTGAATCCATCAGCGTTCTCTCTGGGGTACCTCAGGGTAGTCATCTTGGACCTCTACTTTTTAATCTGTTCATTAACGACATCCCTAACGTCCTGCTTCATTCGCATGCCTTGATGTACGCTGATGACCTAAAACTCTGCTTGTCCTATAAGGACCCGTTGTCACCTCTATTTCTTCAATTGGACTTAAACTCTCTGCATACATGGTGTTCGGTTAATTCCTTCCCACTTAACGCTGAAAAGTGTAAATATATGACTTTCCATCGAACACATCCGTATTTATACGACTTTTCGATTGATGACAATCCTCTTTAACGCATTTACGAGGTTGATGATTTCGGCGTCCGCTTTGTCCCCAAGTTAAGCTTTAATAGACATGTCTCTATCATCTCTAATAAAGCTAGTGACTCCATCACTTAAAAATTCTTTAAAACTTTTTTGTACAGGTAATCGGGTGTGTCCCAGAAATCTCGAGAGGTTTTCGTATAAACGTACGGTTTCCCTTCCGTATGATCTAGTAGCCGGTCTTATGCTTTTCACTTCACAAATAAAGTACTCCAAGTTAAGTTCGAAATGCAATCGTTTATACGAAAATCTCTAGAGATTTCCAGGACACCCCTGAATATATTTTTTACATTTTTAGTTGTGACTAGTTAAAGTGTGACCAGATCCGATTGAACACTTTGATTCAAAAGTTTGACATTTTCTGTCACAATCTTACTCAGTTCACTTTAATGTACGGTCAGTAATTCATCATTTCCACATAAACTGGGCATTAGCTTGATATTCAATTCTTGGGGTCATTTTGGGACTTAAAGAATCTAAATTGCATTATCTTCATAGTCAAAACATTTAGATTCCCAACTCGCTTTTAAGAAAGCATTCTTTAATTTATTAACAAAAAAAAAGTTGCCAACTTTGTGATTAAATTTCTAAACTGCATTTTCCTTCTGTTATATTTTGTTTGGCCACATCTTCAACTTAAAGCCTCAAAGTTTCGCTGGCCAAATGACAGCAATTATTTAAAGATTAACACAATTAGATCATCAACATCAAAGCATTTTGTTTTGTTATGTTCCCTGATTTCTTCGCCAACAAGTTCGTCATAGAGTTGTTCGACTGTAATTAAAAGTTTTCACCAAACTTTTGATGACAGTGTTTGGCCTGTCGACTTACCTTGCTGCTCTGATAGGTGCCGCTGTCTGTGGAGTTGCTGGGTCCAGCCGCGGCGCCGGGTACGGCGCCAGCTGTGGAGCCTGGCTTGCAGCTGATTTCCACCTCGCTGGTTGTTGAAAGATGTCCCGATGGCGTTTGTGTTGCTGATTTTTGTTTATATTCACCATCAACTGCGAGGAGGAAGAAAACGCTCACTTAGTAAGTTGGAAAAGTTTCGGCTCGCAAGAGTTGTTGCTGTTGTTAAGTAGCCAGGCAAAAGTTTCTGGCCGCCCTCAAATCTTTTCGGTGATTTTCGGCAGCAACTTTTCTTCTTTCAGAAACGTTCAATTTTCTTGGCTTTTGGCTGGAAATTGCTTTACGTTAGGAAAATTGATTAAATTGCTATGCTGCTGCTGCTGCTGCTGCTGCTGCCGCTGGAGTTGAAGCTGCTGGATTTCTTGATTGCCATTAATCAACCCGGCACGTGCAGTGAGCGAAACTCTGCCACCCCTTTAAATGCTTTGGCAGGACTCGCCTCAAGGCGGCACTCAACTGCAGACACATGAGCAAACAGGCAAACAGCAGCTAGCTAGGGGGTCGGGTAGCAAGTGGCAACCTGACAGCAATTAGCTGTCATTTAAATATTTCAACACTGGCACAAAAATGCAGTTGGCAGGAAGCTCCTAACTGCCTGCCAGTCAAATTCATTTGCATAAAGGCCGCCGTAAGCCAATGGACATAAATTGCAAACAGAGGCAGAGGCAGACAACATTCATCTTGAGACTTACCCTCACTGTATGGCACCACATCGGGATTCTTCTCATCGTACATCTCCTCGGAGTGACTCAATGGCAATGAGATTTTATCCTTAATTTGTAAATTGCCTGGACGTGAGAATTTTGCATTCGGATGTACGAACTTCTGTTGCTGCTGATGCTTGTGCGAGCGCAGTTTCAATGCGGCAATTGTGCCAATGCCAATGCAAACGATGGCCACCAAAATGCCCACAAAGATGCCAATCGAGAGGATGGGTGTCAGTTCAAAATTGTTGGGACTCTGGGCGCTGCCCTTGTAGGAGGTTAATGCGACTAGAAAGAAGATAAAGAGGAAATTTTGAGATACAAAATACAAATTAACTGCTTAGATTTTAACCACAAATTTAGGAAAAGTTGGTGAAGCCAATGTAAAGGAAATATGTTCAAGTTTGTTTAAGTCAGAGCCCTGATGTGTGTGTGATGTTACTCAGAAAAGTCTCTTGCAAGAGATAAGATTGTCAAGACTTTTAAAAATTAGAAATCCCATCTTTAAATTTACTATTTCAATTTTACATAAATTTACTCAAAAAACAAGAATGAAAGTCGGTCAAGCCCGACTATAACATACTCTGTACCCTTACCCTTGCATTTGCTCACGAGTCATACGCGTTGTGCACTGTTCTAAGCTCATCTCTAAGTTAGAAATCGGCGAAATACTACTGGCAAAGAATACCGGGAATTTATTGATTCTGGAAAATTCATTGCATCCCCCTCAAAGTAGTCTCCCTGGGTTGCAATACTGAAACTGCTGCAAAGTCCTCTTCCGGTACAACCCTCAATTCCTTCTACGTTTCGGTTTCTATCTTTTCCATCGATTCAAAACGATGTCCACGAAGCGGTCTCTTGAGTTTAGCGAAAAGCCAGAAGTCACATGGTGCTAAGTCAGGCGAATAAGGTGGTTGCGAAACAATAGTTTTTGGCGAAATGATCACGAATTACAGTTTCTGTTTTTCCTTGAAATAGAACGCTTTTGGCACCAATCGAGATTTCACTTGTCTGAGGATTCGGGCCGCCTTATCCATCCGATGTTCTTACAAGGCCAGTAGAGTCTTTGACTGTCAATCGACGATTTCAGAGCACCAATTCTTTGATTTTGTTAACGAGTAGCTCATAAGTTGATGTTGATGATAAGTTGATGTCCTGGCCGTGCCTCGTTTTCAACGTTTTCTCGACCCACTCTTTGAACATTTTTTACCACTTATAAGCTCTTGTTTTCGATAGAGCTAGCTCATCGAAGGCCTTCTACAACATTTTCAGCACAAGATTGAAGGGAACTGCGTTGTTGAATATTTTCAGACATTATTAAAAACGAAAAATTCTAAAACACTAATGAATATTTTGACGTGTAATTTTGCACAGATGTCAGTGACAGAGTTGCCAACTTAAAAAAAAAGATGGTGTGAGTGACGCTAACAGTCACGAGCCTTTGATGTGAAACATGATGCTAAATTTAAGGGCTTAATTTCTAAATCACAAGCTGTCTCAATATAAATCAGCAATGGCAATATTTCAAAAGATAAAAGCTAACAGGGAATAGAAATACCAACAAAAAGATCAGTTGACAACTGTCGCAAAGAAAAAACAGGCAGAAATAATAAATGTAATCTTGAAATAGCAAAAAATATAAATAATTTGAAATCCTCTCTTCCCCACTATTCCCCCCCCCCCCCTTCCTGATAATCCACGGTTTAGTCACTTAAGTCACTGTTAGGTCACTGTTTAGTCAGCTTTAATTCACTCTTTAGTCACTGTTTAGTCACTGTTAAGTCACTCTTCGGCCTCTTCCCCATCAAACATCCTCTAAGCCCCTCGGTCAAGCTCTGCGTGTGTGGGTGTGTGTGTGTGTGTCGGGACACTCCACAAAACAACAACACAAAATATACATGACTTAGCATCATGTGACGCCGAAATCAAATTTTACTCTTACTAAAATCTTCCGTACCGAAATTAAAGATGTTTCACATCAAAATGAAAACATTTGTTGCTAAGCTAACTAATAAAGTTATGTCTCTAATATTTTGATGATTTTGACGAATAAGTCAGGGAAAAAACAGTCCACAACTAACAGTTACTTAAAGACATTTTATTTTAAAAGTCTTAGGAAGAAAGTTATCGAGGACTATTATTTTTTCCCTCAGGTCCCTGTGGTCCCGGGAAACCATAGCTCGTAAATAACTCTCTACCCTTTTTTCAGTTCGATTTGCTCACGTCACTGACCGAAAAACCAAAGAAAAAACAGGCTCGGGCCGCAACCGAATGTGTTCTGTCATAGCGCGCACTGTTGAGTGGCTGTGGTTGACCACACAGCACTGATCGGTCTGACAGCAACCGAATAACAGGCCCAACTCAATCGATTGGTCTTAAATTGCATGCTTCTCAAAGACCTAAGTCTCAAAATGTTATTTGAAAAGGTTGCAGACTCAAGAGTTGCTAGAGTTTAACATAAGCAGAGAGAGTCTATGTTCATTCATATTGTTAGCCGAGCCTTACACACCGATGCATATACACGAAAAAGACCTTTTGAATGCGGGAATGCGGGAACATAATGCGTTTCGCACCTCTCACAACCAAATAGAAGCAAAGAGCGTAGTTAAAGGTTGTTTCGGTACCTCTTTTCAATGTGGTCACACGAAAGCTGTCGTTTTCTGACAAAGGCAAACGGTGAATCGATTTGACGGCCTCTGCTGAAAACAAATCGATTTTGGGACCATGGTGCATTGTTACAAATAAAGACAAAATTAAAATTAGCTTAAATAACACAAAAAAAAATCAATTCTGCGACTATCTGACCCTCTGCACCACGGGGCTTTTTGCTCTGTGCCTAAGTAAGTGCTTTTGGAGTGATTGCTTATGGCTACATTTTTTACTGCGATCTGTCGCTGTCTCCCGTGTGAGTTTGAGAGTTTAAGTCTCACAAGGTAATGAGCTCGAGTCCCAGGCAAGGTTGAGTATTAGAAAAAAAACAATCTAAAAAACCACTTGAATCAAGTATTTACAAACAAAAATCTTTAGTTCCCTTTTCCAATTCTTTTCTACCCACTACCACCCTCCCCTCAAGAAGGAATGGACTCATTTTAATACCCTTTACTCGTAGAGTAAAAAGGGTATACTATAGTAGTAACAGGCAGAAGTTACCATTTCCGACCATATAAAGTATTTATATTCTTGACCAGCATCAACAGCCGAGTCAATATAGCAGTGTCCGTCCGTCCGTCTGTAGGTCTGTCTGTATAAACACCTAGACTTCTGGTGTTCCCCAAGGCAGTCATCTTGGACCTTTGCTCTTTTTAACTTATTTGTTAACGATATTCCTTCCGCGTTATCTTACTCTCAGGTGATTATGTATGCGGATGATCTTAAGCTTTGTCTGTCTTACGATGATCCAGTATCACCTTTTTTCCTACAAAGGGACTTAAACTCTCTCAATATAATTGGTGCATGATTAACAGTTTGCCACTCAACAATGAGAAATGTAAATATTTAACATTTCATCGCAATATGCCTTACCTCTACGACTACAGGATGGAGGATAAGCCACTTCAGCGCATCTATAAAGTCGACGACTTGGGAATACAATTCGTGCCCAAGTTCTGTTTCAATAGTCATATATCGGTTATTACTAATAAAGCTATGGGAGTTCTTGGCTTCATCAAAAGATGGTCTAAAGAATTTTATGACCCTTATGTCACCAACAGACCGTTTCTTGAGTATGGCTCATGTGTCTGGTCTCCACACTACCAGAAATATCAGGATCAACTCGAATCTGTACACAAACAGTTCCTACTTTTCGCCCTGCATAGCTTAAATTGGAATCCCAATAGGCATCTACCACCATAAGAGCACAGACTACGCTTAATGCACCTTCCATCCCTGAATAATCGGAGGATCTACCTTAGCGTGCTTTTCCTTCATAAGCTACTGTCAGGTGAGGTTGAGTCAAGCGCTCTGCTTAGCCTTATAAGCTTTGCGGTTCCTGCACTTCAACAAGTACTATCATCTGTTCTCAGTAAACTCCCCATTGTTAGATGTAAGTAATGGTCCATTGTCTAATCTAAATTCATCATTCTAAATAGTTTGATTGAACTTTGTTAAACTTTAAACAACAATAAATAAATAAAGATTTTAGAGACTAGAAAAGCTAGAGCAGATGATCTTGTGTTGTTGGTTAACTCCTACTGATGCTTATGGGGGCTAACTGTCAACACGGATAAACGAAAATGCTGCCAAAACGAGACAATAAAAGCCGGATCTGCAAAGAAGCAATCTGGTATCTGAACACATCCGAAATCGAACGAGTTAAGTCTTTTACATACTTGGGAGTTACAGTCACGTCCAACATATCAATTAAGACTCATCTTCAGCTGGAACTCCGTGATGCTAACAAAGCTCTTAACTGTACTTGGAAGACTACTGGGCAAACAAAAAGTACTACCAAGTGTGAAATATAGAATGTTTGAAGCCTCTGCCCCATCAATCATGCTATATGCTGCACAGGTTTGGGGCTTACTCGAATACGACGAAGTGGAGAAGCTTCTTTGTTTCTTTCTAAAGAACATATTTAGGTTACCTCGCAGTACTCCGAACTATGCTCTATTTGTAGAAACTGGTCCTTGGACCCTCTATACCCAAACGCTTGGGTTACATTTCTCTTACGTGAGAAAGATTTTTCAAATGCCGGAAACCCGCTTAGCTTCTGTTGTAGCCAAATAACTGCTGTTGAGGCGAGCCCAGTGCTTTGAATCATGGAGAACTCTTGCAGAACAATATATGTAAATTTGGTGTTGAATAAACCGAATAATTGGGTGAGATCTTAGCAACTAATTTTGGAACTGTTAAAAAATCTCACTTTGATTTTATGCAGCAAGCTGGGAGCAGCTCGACAAGAATACTGTATAGATAACTAAGCTGCTCATTGGGGGAAAATCACTATTTTCACGACAAAAACAGCCGCAGCAACGATATTATCATTTGTATTCAAAGCTAGATGTGAAATGCTGAGCCTACGTTCCCGCCCATATGTCAACGTTACGGCAGTCATCTGCACCCTCTGCAATTTAAACGCCAAAGGAGAAACGTCATCAACGAACCATTGAAATTTTAAACGGAGAGAATTGCAGTAGTCTTTTCAAATTTCTATTAGAAGCAGCAACATATAGGAATCGTATGTCAGAAAATTTTTAGTATATTCCTAAATTGCATATATTAACACGTTGTATTAAATATAGTTTTCGCAACAGCTGACGGCTTATCGACCTGTGTAACCCTACCAGTGTTGCCAACGCCTCTACACAAAAAAAGGACGGTTGAACCCAGAAAAAAAGACAGAAAAAGGACAGATTTTTTTTAAACGGATAAAAAAACAGGACAAACAATGTTTCCTTATTAATATAATAAAGCTTAAATGATTATCAGAATGATAGTTGGCGACCTTTTTAAATTGAAGAAATTTGAGTTTTGCCGGCTTGAGGTCAAATGAAACAAACAGATGTTAATGCTGTTTTACCGATATATTTCGGTTGCTCTTCAGGGACAATTATTTTATACGTCTGTGCCGTCTGACGTAGAGTTTCGAATATATTTATTTTCGTTTAATCCATATCGATCAAATTATCAGCATCGATTTCGTGTGCATATGATGCCTTTTTTCCAATTAATCGAAGACAACTATCAGGAATTTTGTTTTGGCTAGCATATTGGGCACAAAAAATTGCTAGTGCCGCCTTCTGAAGACAATCTGCTGATGTTGAAAGTGGCGGAAACGTAATTTTGTTTACCAATCTTTGGATTTAAACTGCAATTGCAGTATGGCTCCGGATCGTAATCCTTGGCATCTCGGCATAACCAATTCTTTCAGGTTTTCTTAATCAAGATTCCTGAAATTTTTGTTTGTAGACGTCTTTGGGCATGCGAAATGCTTTTTTTTAATATTGAGTTTTTGATTTCGCGAGTATTTCGCAGGAATCTTCGTACCAAGCTCAACCAACAATTCGCTATGACAATGAGCATGGACTTGTCAACTCGTTTTTTTGAAAAAAATGGATGCAAATCACAAAAGCAAAACTAAACTCATTTGAACAGCGCTATGAACCGATATTCGATACGTCTGATTTCGATTACACACAAATAAAACAGGGCTCCATCGCTTAAAAAAATGCTTATCGAAGGCGGAAAATCAATATGAAAGCGATGCCACATTGTTGAAATTGAAACACTGCACTAGAACCATTAAAAAAGGATGACTAAAGGATAAAATATAATAAAAAAGGCATTTTTCCGGATAGGGGACGTTTCAAAAATTTTCCGGAAATCGCAGTTTCAGAACGGACAGATATGTCCGCAAAAAGGACAAATTGGCAACACTGAACCCTACCGTAGTCACAACCTCAGATCGATTTGGTCTCTCGCGACGAGCGGGAAATCCGGGTGTAGTATGAGTGTGTGGCTATGGGGATTATAGGTCTCCTACTATGTACATTTTGAAACCAAATTATATGAATAAAATAAACTAATACTACTTTTCGGCTTTCTCCCTACGGAACGCATGAAGGCTATTAAACATTTCTTCCCCTGAGTAATGGGTATATCGAAGTCGAGCAGGGCCGACTTTAACTTACGCTCTCGTTTTAATATATGAATATTCAATTCAAGTTTTTATATTACTTGTATCCCGTAAGCACGTTGTTCTTTTAAGGACGGTTCGAACTTTTTAAGGAAATTCACTTAATTGAAGTTTGACACGTACTAGGTTCAAGTTTAAACATTTTATTTACTTGGGTTTTAAGAACTTGGGCGTATTTGGTTTTAGTAAGCGTCGTTAGTTGACTATCAAGTTCGAAAGAACTGACTTCAATGGGATAGTTTATTTCAAAGTTAAGGAGCAGTACTTTCTGATAATATAATATAATATCAAAGAGAGTCAAAACAAAAGTAAAGGTTCCTTACAAAACGCTTCTAAAAAGGGTCAAAATAAGAATTTTTTGCATCATTTAGCTCGAATTACTAAATATCTCGACTTGATGGACAATTTCTGAAAACAGATTCGTGTTCAGCACACGAAAATCATCTAGAATCACCAAAAACCCTTAAATATACTGGAAAAGTCTAAATTCTTTATAATTAGTTTTTGCTGTTAAGCCGCTATAGAATTCCCAATCGGTTAAAGCATCGCTGGCATGAGGAGTCAACTGCTAACTTGTAGTAGACTGGCAAAGACTGCTGATGATGGAACCGGGAGGATCATGAAATAGCTATAAGCTCTACGTGCCTCTGCTTGTGGTAAGTTGTGTTCCTGTTTTAAAGTTATATGCAAACATAACATGACCTAGAGCCTGTTAAAAATTGCTTGTTACAACAGTTACAATTCTTTTTTAAATGAACCTACTCTTGGTATTAGTAAAGACTCTAGAACTCACAAAGATAAATAACGGACATACAGACCTAATATAACTTTTTGTCCATAAATTCAGCAAGGTATTCAGCAGAATCACTGCAGAACCATAGCCAGTGCTTTCGCGCTACCCGAACACAGTGTTTTTAACAGTATAAGAGAAAAATGCAATTGAAGACTTTAGCCTGTGGGGGAAGGAAACACTTACTTCCACTATAGATTTGGGTCACTGATGATATCAAAGTGGCAATGCAAAGTCTCAACTAGTGACCGCATCATCGAAATAACGAAATCGTGTGGAATTTATGCAATTTGCAAGCATGTTAGAATGTTGAAACTGTTGTATCTACAATTTCTGTACTTCTTCAACAGATCTTTAATGGTTTAAGAGTTGCTGACATAAAACAGCTGATTCATGCTGCTTTACTTCAAAGAGCGAGTCCCAAGGATTATTAAACAGAACAATCAATTACAGGTACTAGTTAATAAATTTAGTTACATTTTTTTTGCACATTTCTCTCCGTCTTTTTTAAACGTTTAAAAATTATACAAATTACCTTCAGCGAAGCGTCTAAGCTTTGACTTGGCCAAGACAAATTCCACATAAATCTTTTTGTTTCATTTTACTTTGTCTTGTTTGCTTTGCACTTTTGCATTGTAGCCGTTTGCTTGACTTTATGAAAAATTAAAATGTCGGCTCAAGTTGTTTACACAAAATTTCTCGGCTGTGCTGCCATCCACCCACACACACACACCCACACACAGTGGAAAACTCTTCTCGACTTTACTTTACGGCATTTTGCTTTGGCTAATTAGTATTACAATTTACTTTGCGCGTCATTTTCGTTGCGCTGGGAAGCCTCCAGACGGGGATGTATCCACAGCGCACCCACAATTCATTAATGCTAATCATTTCGGAATTTTTTGCGCTACTTTGGGTCCTGCATAATTTCCATTTTATTATACCCTTGCAAAGGGTATTATAATTTTGCCCAGAAGTTTGCAACGCATAGAAATATTCATTTCCGACCCCATAAACTATATATATTCTTGATCAGGGGGACGAGCTGAGTTCATTGAGCTTTGTCCGTCCGTCTGTCTGTCCGTCTGTCTGTCTGTCTGTCTGTCTGTCTGTCCGTCTGTCTGTCCGTCTGTTTCTACGCAAACTAGTCTCTCAGTTTTAAAGCTATCGAGCTAAAATTTTGCACAGAGTCTTCTTTTTACTGCACGCTGCTAATATGTCGGAACCGACCGGATCGGATCACTATATCTTATAGCTGCCATAGGAACCATCGGTCGAAAAATGGGTTTTAGTGAGAAAAACTTTTTTGTTTCCAATGTTAACGTGATTAAACTCGGTCATTAATAATATTATATACTTTCAAACAGATTTGCAAATTTTGGTCAAATTCGGATGACTATATCTTATAGCTGCCATAGGAACCATAGGTCGAAAAATGGGTTTTAGTGAAAAAAACTTTTTTGTTTTTAATGTTAACGTGATTAAACTCGGTCATTAATAATATTATATGCTTTCAAACAGATTTGCAAACTTTGGTCAAAATCGGATGACTATATCTTATAGCTGCCATAGGACCGATCGGTCGGAAAATGGGTCTTAGTGAAAAAAAACTTTTTTGTTTTTAAGTAAATCGTTCTTTAGATCGGTGATTATTAATATTACACGCTTTCGAACTAATTTGAAAAAGTTGATCGACATCGGGTGACTATATCTTATGGTTGCCATAGGACCGATCGGTCGAACATGAGTCTTGGTAAAAATTTTTTTGTTTAGTTTTGTTAGCGTCCTTAAACTCGCTGATGACTTATTTTATATGCTTTCAAATAGATTCGCAAAATTGGGCCGAAATCGGATGACTATATCTTAAGGCTGCCATAGGGCCGATCGGTCGGAAATTGAGTCTTAGTGAGAAAAATTTTTTCAGACGTTTATCTGTCGGAAAATAGGTTTTAGTTACAAAATTTTTTGATTTTTATGTAAGCGTTCTTAAACTGTGACATTTGCATTTGCAAGGGTATAAAAACTTCGGCACAGACGAAGTTAGCTTGGCCTTCTCGTTTTTTTTTTTTGGTATTTTTGGTAAAGTTTCTGTGCCGCGGCATTTACAATTCATTGAGCAGTTTAGCGCAATTAAACCGCGAGGTGACGTTGATAATAATAAGAATAAGAATCCTGCTGAAGTGAATACTAATGCGTTGTGCAGTGTGCGCTGCGCTGCATTGACAAGAGACATTAAAAATGCATAACGCTTTAGCATATTTCACTTACCAGTTTGCTTTTCGGCCGCTTTGAGGGTATAGCCATCCACGGCCACCGCATCGCTGCGTCCACGTCCATTAACCGCATAGATGTAGATGCGAAACAGTCGACCCGCATCCAGACCCGTCACACTGAGCACTGCAAACTTGGCACTGATGTTGGCCTGAAGTATCCCGCTGTGCTGATCAAAGATTTCCATAAGGAACCATTGACGCATGCCGCCATCAAAACCTGCAACCGGAAGGGATGGACCGAAATGATTATATAGCTTGGCATGTGTATAATACTGGGCCATTAATATTAATGTGACAACTGAGTTAGTTGGCAATTGCAAAGATTTGTTGATGGCTTATGAATATTGATTTAAAAGTGGGGGGCCCTTTGGAGATATCATTTGGCGGCACCGCAGCAGGAGGAGGCAAAGTGGATTTTCTTAGTTTAAAAGTTTGAGATTTTGTAATCCAATGCCGAGTGGAAGTTCTTAAGAACTTGATAATTTGTTTATTTCGAGTTTGAATGGGAAAGATTTTGTGTATGAGAGATTAAATCAAGCCAGGTAAATACATAGCCTCGACTGGCAAAAGTCTACAAAATTAAGCAAAGAAATATTATTTTACATCAAATATATAAGAAATTTTAATAAGTATACGTTGAATGGAATTATGTGACTAAATTAATAGCACTCAAAAAAGGACAATCATATTTTAGCCGCAGATTGACACATACACAAACTCTACACAACTTACAACTTACAACTTTTCATCATGTGATGTAAGGTAATTAAAACGACTCCAACTCTCTCACTATCCTCATCAGCAGCAACAGATGTAATTTGGGCCTACACCGCTGCTCAAGCATGCTATTTGTGTGCGCCAAACCGACTCTTCAACTTCATGTATCAGATCTCACGTTGGTCGAGCAACCGACCAATTTTTTAGATCTTACATTGTACGCATCCTGCCAGACGATCGATCATACTGATGAAAGTACGTCGCGCAGCGGAATTCGGATGTTCATCGCATCTTTCATCATCGCCCAAAGTAATCGACCACAAGCGACTCGAGACGCTCTTTGTTTGGCAATTGATGCCAGCCTGAGTCTACCTACAAGTTCTCGATCTCATCACGAAAGTCATTAACGAGAGGCACCACGAAAGTCCTTAACGATAGGCACAACGAAAGTCCACAACGAGTGGCAATCGAAAGTCTCTAGTCGGGGTACAATACCAAGTACTATTGACTCGGCAACTTCAACTCTGATCGAACGAACTTGCTTATCGACCTAAAGTCGAAGCAACGACCTCAACGCGAATCACCTCAAAAAAGAAAGTCAACCTCAACCCAGCTTGGGCGAACTTGCTTGTCGATCCCCCCTTGAAGCAACGGCCTCAACGCGAGGTTACGATCGACGCAACTTCTCCAATCTGTACTCGGTGCACATGATCAGTAATACGGATTCTCCAGTTTCTATACTCAACGAAACAATACCATCGACCCAATCATCACAGCGAGAAGTATACGCAATTTTTCCTCCACATTGGGACTTGTGCAAATCCCAGAGATGCTCCCCGCAGACATACATACATCCCAGCTATACTCAAAACTCGAAAATCATTCGTTCCCACATGGTCTCTGGAGGGGGAGTACTGTGGCAGCCCTGGCCAGCTCTGGTCACACTATTCATCGTGCACCGTCCCTAATGCGGTAGCAGAACGACAACACACGCGCCATCCCTGATGCGCAGTTTCTGGCTTGGTTTCGATTCGCGCAGGTGGCACCCGCTTCGCTCCGTTCGACTCAACAATAATTGTTAGCTTAAGTTATATTCAACAAAGCTCGTATTTAAACGCTACCATTGTAAACAAACATTTTTTCCTCACTAGAACTACTTTTTCGACCGTTCGTTCCTATGGCAGCTATATGCTATAGTCATCCGATTTGGATCAAACTTATCAGAATTGTGGGGTAGCATATAATATTGATTAGTAACAAGTTTGGGAGCGATAGCATTGTAAACAAACAAGTTTTTCCTACCAAGACTTTTTTTCAGACCTTTCTTTTGTATGGCAGCTATACTATATAGTTGTCCGATTTTAATAGAACTTGGTGGAATTATGTAAAAGCATAGAAAACTTAGAAATACGTGGATTGAGAACTTTTGCGTCGAAGACAAAAAAGTTTTTCTCACTAAAACTAGTTTTTCGACGGATAGTTCCTATGGCAGCTATATGCTTTAGTCATCCGGTTTGGATCAAACTTGGTAGAATTGTGTAGCATCACAAAACATTAATTAGTGACAAGTTTGGGAGCGATAGCATTGAAAACATAGAAGTTTTTCCTACTAAGACTTTTTTCCATACATATCTTTTGTATGGCAGCTATACTATATAGGTGTCCGATTTTCATAGAACTTGGTGGAATTATGTAAAAGCATAGAAAACTTAGAAATACGTGGGCTAAGGACTTTTGCGTTGAAAACAAAAAAGTTTTTCTCACTAAAACTAGTTTTTCGACGGATAGTTCCTATGGCAGCTATATGCTTTAGTCATCTGATCCGGCAGGTTCTGACAAAAGGGCAGCGTATTTGTACCACAAGACTTCGTGCAAAGTTTGGTTGCGATAGCTTTAAAACTAAGGGAATATAAAGCACAGAAACAGACGGACGTACAGACGGACATGGCTATATCAACTTAGCTCGTCATGCTGATTAAGAATATATATACATTATGTGGTCGGAGATGCTTCTTATTGTGCGTTACAAACATCCTCTACAAGGGTATAAAAAAAACAAATATCAATCGGAATTTCCGTTTGGTTTTTATACGTGTCCAAATGTGACACTTGAAACAAAAAAAAGAATAAACAAAATTTATCAGTTTGAAAAATAGTTCAACTATGAACCACTGTAAAACCAAAATAATTGAAGAAAAAGTTCTAAGATTAATAATTCAAAGGTCAATAAAACAGTCACATTGTGATAAAATGCCTGGGCACGACGCAGTTGTTAGAAACTAAACAAAATATAGTTTCATTTAAAAAACACCAAAATCCCCTGTTTGATTGCATTTGGGCAATTCAAACAATTGGCGTCTGTGTTAACTGCGGGGAGAGAGTTTACCCCACTAACAACAGAAGAGCCAAATACGGGGCATGCACAAACACATATACAAAGCTTCTGTGACTTGGCGTTTGCTACTGTTGTCAGAAATTTGTGCTACAAGTCTGACTTGGGATATCCAAGCGGTCTTAGCAGTTCTGGCAAGAGGTAGCCTCTGCCAACTCATTGAAGTTGGGCAAAAGATCGCTGATGATTGAACTGTTGGAAGTTTATGAAATAGCTATACGATCAACCAACCTCCTTTGTGGTGTTGTACGTGTCTTGTTTTAGAAATGAGCCTGCTAAAAAGTTCTAAGATTAATAATCCAAAGGTCACTAAAACAGTTACATTGCAAATTCAATAAAAGAAACTGATTCGTTTCTAAAGCTTGTAGGGCGCTTGTCGTTCGAATTTCAGTTGTTTTTCAGTTACTCCGTAACCAAATTGAGAGTCAAGACAAGATTTCGTTCAAACTCCTCAATATTCGTCAAACCTAAAAGCATGCTATACAAATTTGGTGGAGTGAAATGTTATGAGCAACAAAATGCAATTAATAAAAACTGCTCATAACAGACTCAAACGTCAAAGAACAAACTTTTGGGATTTTATGTAAATTGCAACCAAGCCTCTGTTAACAGGTGGAATACTTTCTTAACCAAACCAGCCCTTCCTTTTCCGTTTTGACTTGCATCAGTACAAGTACAAAGTGAAAAGTGATTGAGAGCTTGGCTAAGCCAGCCCCCCTAGCGCAAATCCTACCGGCCAGACTCCAAGAGTAAGTTCCCTCAAGCGCAAAGGATGCATATTTCCATTCCTGGACTTGTCCATGGCCATGTCTAACCAGGAGGTTTTCTAACCTTATTGGTTTGGCCCCCAGTGCGACCTCCAACGTGCCTTTTTGTGGCCTCAATCGTACCCCAGTGGACCCCTGGCTATGTAACCACATATTGGAGAACTCCTGAAGTGCAGCCGTAAATCTTTTGTTTTCTGGCCATCCAATCCATTTCTATTGAATATTCGAACTTAATAATGATGCAAAATAGTACCGAGAACAGAAAAACTTCGAATTATACTTAATAATGAAACTTAATTGAATCTTATAACGATGCTTATTTTTCCTTAACCAATACATTTAATCACCCTTAACTATATTTTTATATTAGATTTTTTCACTCAACTCTTGAATATTTTTCTTTATTATGTTTTAATTTTTGCCGGAGATCATGATGATCTTGCAGTTGTTTAGTAATAAATTAAGAATGTTCATTAAAGTTATGATCTGCTAAGTGCTTTTGTTTGGAAACCATGCGAAGGTAAAATTAAAGAAGGTAATGGAATCGCAGAATCGACTGTCATTAGGGATCACCGGTCATAGCTTGACCTTGGCATAAAGGTGGTCATGGTAGGGTGGGCATTGGCTGTTGCAACAACATCTGCACAGCACAAATGACAGCGACTCGGGCTCTGATAGCAGTTCAGGCCATCGGATCTATATTTTATGTAGTTTGTTTTCTTCCTTTACAGAATTTTCTTTCTTCTCTCCACCTGATCGTTGGATTCGAATGAGAATACTCACTCGAATTTCTATAAATTGAGAACCCACCCCACTACCGATTAAAATAGCCGGAAGAAGCGCGTGCCCCTCTAAGTCTGCTACACCTCCATCCGATCGAGAGCTTGCAACATTTTGTTGCACGTTGCATTCTACAAGCTACGGTCTATGGCTGCCTTCACACTGATTTCATGTACAATGCAAATTGTACATAGTACATGAGACATGATATTCTAGGAGGCCTGCATTTAATCATGATTCTAAGTTTTATGAATTTGACAAACTACAAGCAAGTTACATAGAATAGCTATGTTCCTTGTGGTTTCTTCCAAGGTGTAGATCAATTGCATAGACTAGGACATCTAGATATCAAGACACCGCTTCTCTCAGAAATTAGTCAGCTGTTCGCTCTCAGTTACGCTCTCTGGGTACATTTAGGAATATAGCCGTCTCGCTCTAACCACTGTGATTTCCTATGTGGCACTATTAAGTATCTAAACAATGTATATAAGGCACTATCGCTTAAACCAGTCAAAATTGAGAGGCAGCGCAAATTTTATCTCTAATACTCATTGCTCCATGTCAATTGCACTCTTCCGTTCACGAGCCGTCAATGTAGATAGTAAGGTCGCTATCATATGATGTGATGAAAAAACGGAATGGAGAAAAGAGAGAGAGAGAGAGAGAGAGAGAGCTTGTATGGCATTTCAAGCAGGGTCAGACAAATGGAGAGAATAGGAATTTGTGCATGCATTGGTGATCATGAAAGCCGATTTACTTGCAAACATGTTCAATCAGCCGACTCTTGCTCAACCGCACGATGAGTTTAACGGTATGACGCTGAGTTTTGTTGATTGCTAAAATGTGAATAGGAATTGTGTATAAAGCAATCAAGAAAAACGTGATTTTTGCAGTTCTGTTCTGTATACTAAGAGGTAGATCTGAGGAAACCTTGTTATACAAAGAGAAGGGTCACACTTAAAGTAGCCCAGGCTTAACATACAAGTAGCGTCAACATTTTATGTATGTAAGAAGGCATTCACTACGGCGATAGCGGGCAAATCTTTAATTCCTTATATCTTTCATTTCATGGGAATGGTAAAGGGTGCATTATATAAGTCCTGAGGAGAAAGAGCGCATGATCAAATCTCTAAAATACATGTAGGCATAAATACACCTTTGATCTAAGGGGCTAATTCCCAAAAGGAAAATACAAACACACAGACGGATTTGCAAATGTCTACTCAGCACGTTATGCTGATCAAGAATATATACGTATATACTTTATGTTAATTACAAAATTAAGCTGCCACCCTCACCTTTAATTTGAACACGTTTCATCTCAACCCACTGCTTAAGTGAACTTAACAAAAATACTTAAGGCAATCTAAAGTTTAAATGCCATTTAATAATACCACAAAAGAACTGGCCGCCCACTTTACCCTTGCCCCCCTCCCTACCCTTTTGCATTTAAGGGTGGAATTGCCTTGCCCAAAAACTAAGCAGCTTGTGCCTCATCTTGGCTTTGCCGCTCAAATGGTACTTCATTCTAGACACAAAAGCCGGCTTAAAACACTTGCAAGAAAAATGTTGAAATATTTTGTAATAAAGGCGGAGGCTGAATAGGTTTTTTTTTTTTTTTTGGGCGTGGGCACAACTTGAGCCCAGCCCTGGAGGAGAAATTGTTGGGTAAAATGTTTTATATGTTGCTATGAATTTAGTTGATGTTGTTGTTGTTATTGTTGGTCGGTCGGTCGGTCGGTTGCTTGGTCTCAAAGGAAGGCCACGAAAATAGAGTGAAAAGAATGTGCTTGGCCTTTGCTTCAAAGGGCCTTTGTGTGGGCCCATTGTTTTGGAGCCAGTCCTTCCTTATCCTCGTCCTCGTCCTGGTCCTTGCCGTCGTCCGCTCTTTAAAACGTTTAGCTAATGAAATTTGCGGCGGCACAGAAAAACTTCATTGTAATGGGTTAATTTTATTTACTTGGCTCCGGCAACAATGGAGTAAAAAATAATAAAGCAACACAGCAGCGGCGTGCAAAATGTTATAAACTGAAATTTTATTATATTAAACCGACGCTTGATGAGTTTGGTTAGCAGTGGAAGCAAAAAAACGGGCTCCAAACTTGCCCCCAAGTTGTCTTCGGCAAGTTGCCCGCCAGCAGCGCACATTGAATTCAATTCGAGCGGAGCAGAGCAGAGCAGAGTCGACGGCCACGTCGAGTTGAGTTGGCCAACTTGCGTGCTGGCTTATTAAAGTCGAAACGTGCAGCGACCGCAGCTAAAGTTGAGTTATTATAAAAACAACGATCAAGCGCTGCCGGAGCTTAGGATGGGTGGTGGGTGCAGGGGGCAGGGGGGGGAGTGGCATTTCACCAGTCGTTTGCCTTAATGTAAAGTGCAATATAAAAAGTATCGCATTGTGTTCCTTTTTGCTGCTGTTTTTTGTTGTACTTAAACAAGTTGCCTTAAAGTTTTAATGATGCTGATGACTCTGATAATAATGTGCAGCCACTAAATTAGCAGGAGCGCCAGCACTGAAGGAGCACCAACAATGGGGGGAAAAAACACAACTGGGTAGACGTTGGATAAGAGGGAGCTTTAAGCATTGACAGCCAAATGCAGTGCATACGTAATGAGAGCTAAAGTTGGTCCATGAATATATTTTGAACAAAAAAGGGTTTAGTTTTTTTTTTTTAATGATTAAACTAATTAAAAATGCATTAAAATACTTATTAACAAAGCCAATTAAAATTGTAAGAAAACAACACCTACAAATATCTTAACAAACGCTTAGCATAGCAATGAAAATATATAACCGGCTTGGGTTAAATTAAGGTGAGGAAAAAGTACCAAACTGAAGAGTTTTCAGAATTCAGAATTCAATTGAATAATTAGAAAAGAGACGACAATTGCAGGAGATTTCGAAAATAAGTTGTTGTTGAAACGCTGGTACCCAGCTGTAGCCCGACAGACCTATGTCCCTTAGGTACTTAGGTAGTTAGAAAAACTCTACAACGCAAATTTTTCTATGCAAAGGCATAAGTGTAACAGACTCGCGCTCTCTCTCTCAACAGAACACTTTATTTAGTTTTTCTCGTGTTTTCTGTTTCTTAGTTCTCGAGGAGAGAAACAAACGAAGCTGTCCTACATTAACAGCTTTATGGGCATAATTTCGTTCAACTCTCAGCAGTTGAGCAAAACGAGCCAAGTGTCAGTGCAAAGTGTCTTTATACTCTGTACCGAAGGTACATAGGGTATATTAAGTTTGTGCAAAAGTATGTAACAGGGAGAAGGAATCGTTTCCGACCCTATAAAGTATATATGTTCTTGATCAGCATCAACAGCCGATTCGATATAGCCATGTCCGTCTGTCCGTCTGTCTGTCTGTCCGTCTGTCTGTCTGTCCGTCCGTATGAACGAAGAGATCTCAGAGATGGTAAGAGATAGAGGTTTGACATGTATGGGGCATATATTTCTTATACTTGCAGGCAGATCAAGTTTATTTTCAATTTTTGCCACGCCCCCTTCCGCCCCCGCAATTTGGAAAAAACGTCATATCTCCTACAGTTTTGAAGATAGATCGTTTGTACCCTCTAGAGATAAGATCGGATGAACGATACTCAAGTTATGAGCAAAAAACGGCCAGTAAACACCGGCCACCCCCCCACCCGTCACCACAGCATTCTATTGAACGGCAATCTTAGTGAGAGAGAGAGAGAGAGAGAGAAAGTGAAACTTAGAGATGAGCGCGTATAACTCGTGAGCAAATGGGAGCTGCGACGTTAAGGGTACAGAGTATATTACAGTCGGGCTTGACCGACTTTCTTTCTTGTTTTTGTTTTGTGGTTGCGCTAAGTTTTTATTGTTGAGAAAGGGGGTCAAAATGGCACACAAGCACGCAAACACACTTGCAGTTAACTGAGGCAACACGCACACATGCACAAAAGACACTTTCGGCAGATTCCGCACAGCAAAGTAGCTCAACGAAAAGAAATGCACAAAGAGAGCGAAAAAACACTCTTTGTTTGCCTCTGTTCAAATCCCAAATTCCCTTTTTCATTGTGTCCGAGGGCTTTTCTGACAGCCTGTAAAAAGGTACCAATTTATGCGAGCTCTCATCTATACTAAGAAAAACGAAGAACGAATACAAGCAAATTTTGAGAGAAAAGCGTTGAACACGCTCACAGTTTTGTTTTTCATGGGAGAGGCGGGTGTGCAGAAACTACTGATAGGAGGGAGCGGTCGGCTATTGAGAGCAGAACACAGTCGCTGTGTTCACAAGCTGTCAGATGTGAGATAACAAAAAAATATTAAAATATTACTCCTACCAGGACTTGATTCACAACCTTGACGTTTTCTAAGCGATTGTCTTGTGCACTCGACCACGGTGCTTGTTGATCGCTGGGCTGCGAACTAACAACTGCTTTGAGTGTTAACTATGATTTAGCCGTCAGATCTCGCCTATGCCTGGTAAGCGAGTGAGCTAAAGCGCTGTCGTCTGTGTGTGTTCAAGTCACAGTAAAGTAGAATGCAAAGCTAACTTCGTCAGTGCCGAAGTTTAAAGGGTTAGGTTAGGTTAGGTTGCGATGGCAGAAGCGGTGAAGCTTCTTCACTTAGGCCAAAAAAGGCCCGTTGTGATACCATATAACCCCTAAATTTTTTTACTTTTAGACAGTAAAGGGTGGGTCTTTCCTTTTGAACCACTTAGAAAGTAGCACAAACTTGAGTAGCAAAGCAATCTCTATTTCAGAGACGGCTGAAATGTTAGGTAGAAACGTCTGACCAAGGATTGCGAATCGTCTCCTACTGAGCTCTGGACAGTTCTTTATCAACTGAGCCGCATTTTCTACAATAGTCATTGTGGTTGATACCAAGTCTTAAACAATACGCGTTTACCAGCACAAATCGATGACAAAGAATCGACAATTTTTTTTTAGATTGTGCTGGTGAACGGGCATGATGTGCAATCATGATGGCTATTTTTCGTAATTGTATTAGATGTGAATATATCGTATAAATAGTTTGTTAAAATTGCTTGATTGGAATTTGATATCGTTAGTACGAAACTGTCTGTAGAAAACAAGCGAGAAATTTAATAAAGCTAAACACAAAATGAATGTGGAGACGTCTTTGTTTTTGATAAATTAGTTGTCAGAGGACGTGGTTTTGCAAGTATCTCATGGAAATTCGTTCAAGGCTTTGAAGACCTGAATGATTGTTGCGGAGGAGGAAAGCTTAAAAAGCCCCCTCTTCAAAAAGAATCAGCCCCGCGAACGTAATTGTTTTCACAGTACAAAAATATAGAATGAACAAATTCAAGGATTATTTGATGATGTTCCGTGCATCGTTACGAAATACATTATTAAAATTAACATTTGCAGACATTTCTTTGCGTGGCCCTGGATGAACTAATTGACAATGTCACTCTTAATAACAACCAGCTTTATGTAACACAAGTTCTTCTCAGTAGTAAATCGCGGTTTTGACATAGGAAAAAGATCTGGCCATAAGATGTTCGAGTTTGTGGTGTGCATTCTCGCCGGGCTTACAATAAAAACATTAAGTGGCTAACAAAGTTTTGAGGAAAATGCAAGGGGATTTCAGTAGCAGTTGGTGCTAAAGACGACGGTCATATAAATTTAATGTTTTAATCTGTTCTAAATTTTATTTTAGCTGCCTTTACACTTATATCTCTAAATAGTTGGTTGTCTCTTTAGAGATATATGACACGTGTAAAGGCAGCTTTAGCTATTTGTTGCCAAAAATTCAAAACTTCATAACTTTGTTGCCTGAAAAATCTATCAAACAAGTTCACCAGCAGCCAAACACTTTTTTGTTGATTGTTGATTTATGTTAGATTAGACTAGTGTGTGCTGGTGAACGCGCACAATGTTTTAAAAAAAATAAATAAAATAAAAAGAATTTTTATTGCCGACCCTCCAATATGAAAAAATTTACATCGACCCTTGAATTTTGTAAAATTATATATTTTTTTTTATACCCTTGCAAAGGGTATTATAACTTTGCCCAGAAGTTTGCATATATATCCTTGATCAGGACGAGGAGCTGAATCGATTGAGCTTTTTCCGTCCGTCCGTCTGTTTCTACACAAACTAGTCTCTCAGTTTTAAAGCTATTCAGCTAAAACTTTGCACAGAGTTTTCCTTTTACTATACGCTGCTAATATGTCGGAACCGGCCATTATTAATATTATACGATTTTAAACAGATGTGTAACTTTTGGTCAAAATCGAATGACCATATCTAATACGACCGATCGGTCTTATCGGTCTTAGTGAAAAAAATTTTTTGTTTTGAAGTAAATCGATCTTAAGGCCGGTGATTATTACTATTAAACGCATTCAAACTAAAATTAAACCCGAAATTAAACCCCAAACAAACAAACAAATACACAACGAAAACGGCCCAACAACACATCAACACATTCAAACTAATTTGAAAAAGTTGACCGACATCGGGTGAGTATATCTTCTGGTTGCCATAGAACCAATCGGTCGAAAATAGTTCTTAGTAAAAATTTTTTTTTTGATGTTAATGTTAGCGTCCTTAAGCTCGCTGGTTACTTATTTTACAGCTTTCAAATAGATTCGCGAAATTTGGTCGAAATCAGATGTTTATCTGTCGGAAATTTACAAAATTTTTTGGATTTTTATGTAAGCGTTCTTAAACTCTGACATTTCAAAAACAGCATTTTCTAGTGTATAAAAACTTCGGCACAGACGAAACTTGCTTGGTCTTCTCGTTTTTTAATCAAAAAAAGTTATAAAATGTTTGTGATTTTCTAAAAAGTTGCTTTTGGAAAAGTTCCAATTGGCCAAGCAAAGGAATAACCTAAAGACATACAAAACACAAAAAAGTTTCTTAAAAAGTCATCGATAGCTAGATGATGGAAAGCAAATAGATCGAAATCTTTATAATGCCCACAGCCTGCATTACTAGTAATAAAAGATGTATGCTAAAGTCAAAATGCCATTGCATTCCCATAACAAATGCGAATGTTTTTTTAAAAGTTTAATGCAGAATTTTTGCATTCTTTTTGATTTTGATTAGATCTC
>JBAMBO010004239.1:0-136908 GCA_037044535.1 Lordiphosa magnipectinata | reverse complement strand
ACAACAATTAGCCTTCTTTGTGGTGTGTTGTGTTCCTGTTTTAAAGTTATGTGCAAGCATAAAGTGACCTCGAGCCAGCAAAAACTTTTAGTTCAAATTTAATAACCTATTTATCGACGGCTACAAGATCAGGTTTAACTCAACTCGGAATGGATTGAATAGCTAAAACCAATTGCTGAATGCCAAGTGGATTAAATTCAAGAAAAATTACACAGATTTTCTTCTGAATTTGACTAATTCATATAAAAACAGAATGCAGCTGACAATTTAATATTTGGTGGTATTTCCAAAATTCACATTAAATAAACCACTTTCACGTATTTCATTCAATTATACATACAAATTACTTGTAAAAGATATACTTTCCCATAGTTCAATTAATAATGAGTTTTTATGGTTTTATTCAACACGTGTGAGCTCATTTTGTTTAACTTATTTCAATTCTCATTTGTATCCTGGAAAACTTTACAATCCACCCAAACCCATTGCTCTTGCATTGGCAGCGTTCTATAAAATTTATAGGTACACGCATTTGCCTTAGAATAATGTAAAACAATATCGATCGGTAACCCGACAAGCCCCAAACTAAGTAAAGTATTTAACTATTCCGGTATTCAACATGCTACTAAATATTTAACGACACTTCAGCAGCAGCGTGTCCTTTTTTTTTTTTTTTTTGTTGTTTTGGACAGCGGGAGAAGGGCATAAAAATTTGCCAGCAATTAATCTTGATAAAGGCTTTTCAGCAATCGCAATAAACACGGCCATAATCATAACTAACGCAAACTCAGCGAAATGTGAGGCGAACTACAAAACACAAATAAATTGGGAGAGAGAGCACAAACTTTTAGACAATGGTGGAGCACACTCACACACACACTTACCCGCATATGTGTGTGTGTGTGTGTGCGGCATTTAACCGTTAGATAAATGTTGACGAGGTCAATGGGCGTAAAGCGGAAGTTATGGCCAGGAAGCAGCCGCAAGGCGACACATACTCGTACAAATAAACTGAAGATGCTGCCGCCGCCGTCGGCTGACTGGTAACTTTGGGCCATTAGTTCTAGAGCGGACGTAGGTTAGCTCCTACGTGCCCAGGCCAATAATCTCTGTCAACATCAATTTGCTGCCGCTGAACAACTGAAACTAATTAAATGGTGTCCCATAAATTGCACATTAAACCAAATTTATTGCATTCCCGAATCGAAATTATTGCCAAAGTCGAGAGACGTTTAATAAACTTTGCGCCAGAGCGTACGTGTCGCGATCATGGCATACTTTTTGGGCGCTGCTGATTTATCTGAAAGAATTTAATCAAGCGAAGTTTAACTTCAAATTGCTGCTTTTGAACTTCACTTCACTGGCGTCGGCTGCCTGATTGTTCCTGATTTGACGATTGCTTGTTGAGGTTTTCACTTGCGTCTTACCTTTTTCCTTAACAATTTGTGCTAACGATGTCCGCCAGCTAAAAAAGGGAAACCGAATGTGGCACGTGGCACGCACTCATCCATGACTGAACACACAAACTTTGGCAAATGTCTAATGTTTATAATTGGTAATATTACTTTACCGTTTCACCTTTAAACTATTTAAAAATATCAAAGACAAAACTTTCAACCGTATCACTGCAAATGCAGACCCAACTAAACTTTCGACTCCCAACTGGCGTTCGGGCGACTCTCTAACAATGTGCCATGTGGCTGCAATTTGTTGCACAGATAACATAGAGAAGCAACCGTATAAATAATAGAAAGCAGCTGCCATATTTTTGTGTTGTTATTTTTATTTTTCATGTTTGCGTGTCTGTGTGTGTGTGGGTGTGTGTGTTACGTTAAGAAGGTTTACGGTAGTTGTTTACGGTAGGTGGAAGCCTTGTTATTAGATTTAACGAAGCGCATACAGTGCCATACAAA
This sequence comes from Lordiphosa magnipectinata, assembly GCA_037044535.1. Lineage (NCBI taxonomy): Eukaryota > Metazoa > Arthropoda > Insecta > Diptera > Drosophilidae > Lordiphosa > Lordiphosa magnipectinata. The sequence continues at coordinate 134,995 of JBAMBO010004239.1, read as the reverse complement.
GCGCATTTGACATGTGTTCCCATTTGGCACGGCTGCAGTCTTAGATCACAATTTGAAATGCGGACAGCAATATAAAGGGATTTGGCAATGGGAAGTTTTTAGGGAAATCGCAACAAATTGCTCTTATGTAGTAAACGGCATAGACGGTCCGAGTTAAAACCAATTAGTTTGGATTTATATGAAAAAGAAAAGATTTTTGGTTGTAAAGTAAACGAGGGTTTTTTTTCGGTTTCTTAGTTAAACACTATTTACACGGTTTTCTATTTACAACAGAGATTCAAAGTCAAAACGAATAACGATTAGGGTTACGGTTAAGGGTATGGGCAGCACATCTTATCCCTGAAAACACGCAATGTTAATAAAATGATTCACTTTTCTTATCAAATCCTTTACCTATGCATTCCTTCCAAATCGAATGAGGACCATCGGCCCATCGTTATACTTTAGACCCCAGAGTTTTACCGTTGAAGCCATATCGCTTCCGTTATCAGTGGTACAGAAGTAGATCTGTTAAGTCCCAATCCCAAATCGATCAACTTCATTAAGAAGCGAAAACATCTCCTTAATTGCCAAAGTTCTCAAAATAAAATTTGGAATTCCACACATATTTCAACAAAAAGAAAGTGATTTTTATAAAATGGACATTTTTAAGACAACAATTCTCGGAAAATGCTTGTTTTTGATCGAGGCATCGCGCACTTCAATAATGTTCGAATAGTAGTGTTCACAGGCAAAATGATCAAGAGTCAAAACGCGTATAAAAATTGTTCTTTCCTCTCTACCTGTCAAGTTACCGGTGCTAAGCTGACAAGCTGTCAAGATGACGGCGTGCCAGAAACATTTTTCTCTCACTCACATAAGCATGCTTAAGGCTTTCTTTTTCATTCACATTCAGAGGAAGAGAGTAACTTGAAAAAGGCGATGGCGCAAACAACAACAATACAAACAAATTGACAGCGTAACAACAAATATAATATAAGAAAGATGAGGAATGTAAAGATGTTAGTTTTTCGTTGGTTCGCTCCCTTTAATTTGTGCCCATTAGCAACAATGCGGCGCACATAAATAAGCAGCCAATAAGCAAGGCTGCAAACCGGTCCGGAACCGAACCCCTAAGAACCGGTTCGGTTCCAGTTTCTTGGGTCCGACAAACCGGACGAGGACTCACTGAAGAATGCAAGCCATCGGCCCATCGTCATACTTTAGACCCCAGAGTTCCACCGTTTAAGCAACCGGACCATGAACCGAACCCCTAATATTTTTGATTCTTCGAACCTAAACCCCAAACCGGACCACTTTTTCGAAAAACTATGTTCGGTTCACAAAATTAAGTAGTTTTTCTAACGACACCATACAGGGACATATAGAAATTCCTTGTAATCTAACAGCTATCATTCAAGAAGTTCTCCAATCATACGACATTTATGCTATCACCGTCGAAAAAGGAACGAAAAGGACCATACAACTATGAAGAATCAAATGTTGATAATGGTTGCTCATGTAAATCAAAAGCATTTCTTGATTAACTCAATAGATTCCCTGGAGCACTGTATAAATCACAATTTATAATGGAAAAACCCAGTGCTAGACTGCGTGACGCTATGGAACTCAATCTACAAAATGTCCGAAAGCTTGCAAACTCTTAAAGATTTTTGTAGTAGTAGTAGTAGTATGATTTATATTCTATTTTAAAATTTTTTTGAAATAGATGAACATTTAGAACTAATTACAACTTAGAACTTAGAACTTACATTTACAACTGTTTCAATTTAAAAAATTTTAATAGACACTAAAATACAGGCTGTGGCAGTTAGCCGTTAGCCTAGCAAATGTGACTCAATGCTTTCCTGGTTTCCAGATCACATATTACCATAGTCCATAAGGAAGCCTCTGCGATATTGCAGGCTCTCCCGCAAGTAGGAAGTAAGGGAGCGCCAATTGCTTCCGTTCAGCAGTGTGTGTGATTCCTCGCGCGACAGGCCTGATTTTCCAAAGTGCAGAATCCTGAGTTCGTTTAGTATGGGGCACCGGGCAAGAAAGTGTTCAGTGTCCTCCCTCTCTCCGGTATTGCAGAGTGTGCATTGGCTGGACGTGGATATAGTTTAAACTCATTAGATCGGTTCTTGCTCGGAAAATAAAGATTTTTGCATTCAGAGTTCTTTAAAAGAGCTCCACTTAAAAACATCTACAGGAACACGTAGTTCAAAAATATATATAATTTGCTGCAGCCAATTTATAAAACTTCTTTCAAGCTGCAGGACTCACAATTACCGAGTGATTTTTAGTACGATATCTTTTCATTTCGAGCAATTGTTTTAAAATCTTTAGCAAAACATGGTTTATTACAATCTAAGTGCCTCGATAAACGTTCTTCGGTTATGAGCTCAGTTTCGAGATCTCCAACTTTTTTAACTTCTGACCTAATAAAAGTAGCAATGCAGCACATTAAAGACATACTGAAGCTCCAATAAGAAATTCCAAACTCAAAAGTTCTGTTTGATAATTAAAATTACACTATCGAAATAAAGAACATTAGGGGTGTTCCTGCAAGTGATTTTTATACTGATTCTGATTTTAGTTTCGGTGTGACCAGATAACCTGCAGAAAATGACACAAAAACTGTCAAACAAAACAAAAATCAGAATCGAAATCAAAATCAACCTCGAGGCTGATTTTGATTTTTCTGTCTAACTGTTTCCATACAAAACAATTATACTGCTTTTACATTTAGTGATCTCAATTTGGCGGACCAGTTACGTCTTATGTGTTCGACACTAATTTGCCTTAGATACTACAATTATGTCTGCTTAATATATTTCAGTGTTTAAACGAATGTTATGTAGTGGCCGCAGTCAAATTTACGGAAGAGATCGAGGAGATACAGCCTGGGCGAGCACATAGAATCGGGCGTTGCGGGCATAATTGGAACCTGCCCATTTTGGATCACGTACAGCCCACAAGAAATATTACCTTCTAGTAGGGATATGCACGGGAATGAAAATTCGATCCCATCCCGTCCAGATCACGGCCCAAGTCTATCCCGACCCGTCCCGATCCCGACCAACAATTTTCTATTAAATCCCGTCCCGACACTACCCCTCACTTTTTTTTTGGGTCCCGCTGGAATCCCGTCCCGCGACCATCTCTACCTTCAACATATAGTAGAGCAAATATATAACGCGGATGAGCAGTTTTGGGGATTGGAATAGCAGCAATTTGAATGGACGAAAGACATTTTTGTAAAGGAAATAATGGCAAGAGACGAGAGGAAACTAAAGCCAATGGAAATAAAAATCAAAATACAAATAATGGTGATGCAACTCAAATATACAAATATTTGCATATAAGTGTCCTTTTATAAATGCTTAATGTATTTAAAAAAAAATTGGTTTAATTAAATAAAAAGATATAAATCAAAAATAGTGGATGCAAGCCGATTGCGAGTTATAGACTAGTTCTGTTGAGTAGTTTATGAAGGTAATAAACCACCGATTCGATCTTTAACATAGTTTTTGAGGCAAATTAAGCCGCAGTTTCGGTTTGATTCACTTGGATTCTTTTAATTTACGCCCTATACTTTCCATTTAGACATTTTTGACTTTAAGCTTTTATTTTCGAAATGTGGTACATATGGAAATGAGGGGGTTTATGGGTTTTTCGGCCACCAGGGCATACACGAAAGGCAATTCATAATCCGAGAAGAATCCGCACCAATATCTTTAAGAACGTTAATCAGAATTCAATCTCCAACAAGCATAAGGCCAGATATATTTTGAAGAGACGTCAGTTGCAGGACGTGAAGTCACGTGAACAACACGAAGATTGCTGTCCTTTAAGAGGAAGTTGGAAAAACTCTTCATATCTGGAACGATGGAAGTCTTTTCGCATAGATCAATTTTCCACTACATTTTCCTAGATTTACTAACACTTTTGCCTCAAAATTGTTGGCGAATTAAACCGTTTTCTTTTGCAGTATTGGGTTCAGCATTTTCCGGTGTTTATTAAAATCAATTTTATGTTATATTTAAATTCGACCAAGCTGACGATAATCAACATGATTTTTAGGTTGTTCCTGCAAAGTGATTTGATTTAGATATTTTGTGACAGTTTTTTTTTATCGTTTTCTGCAGATTATCTGGTCACTCTGAAATTAAAATCAGAATCAGAATCAAAATCACTTGCAGGAACACCCCTAATAGGGTGTTCGAGCCGAGGTGCGAACCAAAAACCTTGGGTTCAGGGGTTTCAAGAACCGGTCCGTGAACCGAACCTTAGACTTCACAGCGAGTTCGAACCCCCGGACCGAACCTTCTGAGAAATTTTTGAGGTTTGCAGGTAGAAGAGAGAGTCAAGCACAGGAACCTCATTTTTAGAGGCATGAATTCGCATAAGCACCCATTCGAAGCAGTAAAGACACTTCTTTCGACCAAACTTCAAATCCCAGCACTGGCACAAATAGAGAATGTGAGGAAATAAACCGATAAAGACGGGAAGATGACGGTGGTGGTAAAATTTGCAACGGCCTCGGCTATAGAAACTATCCTGAAGAAATCCAAACAGCTCACGGGAACAACTTTTTATGTGGAAAAGGATTTATCGGCTAGGAGACAATTGCAGTAGCGGTTGATGCTTACGCTGCGAAAGGACATACTTGCTATTAATTCCACTAAACGAATTTATGTTAGAGATGACAGGATGGCAATCGAAGACAAATTGTTTTATTGAAACAGATCTGGCGAGCTCATGTGTGACAACAATCCAGCAGAACAGATCCTACAAAGTCTCTACGGTGCTAGCTTCACACTCAATACCAAATTTGAAGATGTGGAAGGCCGATCAAAAAACTAAAAAAATGCAGAAATCCCGAAATAAATATAAAAATTTTAGCTTAAAATATTTTAGCCTTAAGGAGTAAACTATTATATAAGAATTTTAATAACTATGTAAACAATCATGAAATATTTTTCCTTTTCGAAACATTTATCGAGAGAAACTTTGAAGAGCTGGCTCCATACTTTCCTGGACACTGCCTACATTGGGCGGGCAAGCGGAGGAAGTTTGTACGGCATTCAAAACACCCTAACCAATGTATTTAGCTATACCAACAGTGAGGCGGCTACAGCGGTAAAACTTACACGGCAGTTGCAGACATGGCCTATAGTTCCACAATATCTAAACTGTAACCATTGGAAGCACGATTTCGAAAAATTGTATAATTATGTGCTGGAGTGCGCAGAAGAAAATATTATGATTGTAGTAGATCTAAACGGGCGAATTGGCGAGAATCAGATTATTACGGAAGACCCAAAAACGGCGCATGGTTTTACTCTTTTAACCAGAGAATCGATGGATCGGAAAAGGGACACGAATGGGTGCCATATTATCGAGATGTGTGAAACACTTAATTTGACAGTCCTAAATGAAAGAACTACTGGAGATGCTATGGGTGAATACACGTACATGAGAGGAAAACCCGCATCTACTATTGACTAATTCATAATAAGAGGAAAATGGCATGAAATGCTGCTGCTCTTAAATATAGGCTCAAAATTGTCACAGAGGATTTTTAACAAAATTTATAATTACTCCTTATACTAAGCCATTAAAAATATTATATAAGTGTGCAAACGGCTTATGCCAAGCAAACAATTTGAAAAAGATATCAACTACAACTACTACTACTGATAACCGGTTATGTTAATAAAGGTAATAGGGTTAAGGATATAAGAAACAATTATATATATATTATATTCCCAATATTTAAAAAGGGCGGCCCGCAAATGGCTTGCAACTACAGAGGAATATCATTCCAGAATGCGATTGTGAAGGTTTTCTCTGCCGTGCTACTTGAGAGGCTAAACCGATGGGTGGATGAATCCGACCAGCTAACAGAGTTTCAAGAAGGTTTCCGAAGCCTCCAGGATCGACAATATATTCAGTGTCACCAGTATCTTTAGAAAGTATATTGATAGCGGACGTAAGCTGTATGCTTTCTTCGTTGACTTCAGTGCAGCATTCGATTCGATCGACCGAAAGGCGCTAATGTTTAAACTGAGCAATTTTGGCATTTCGACCAAACTTATTAATATACTTGAAAGCATGTATAATAGAAATGAAGCAGCCGTTTGGGATGCAGAAGTGTTATCTAACTGGTTTCCCACGGGGTGTTAAGCAAGGATGCTTGTTAAGTCCACTTTTGTTCTCGATCTACCTCAATGATGTGTTGGAATATCTACCGAAAATGGATACGAGATAAAATCCCTATTATATGCCAATGACATTGTGGTGTTTGCAGAGTCCCCAAAAAAAATGCAAAATATGATAAATGCTCTGCAAGAATATTGTAAAACCTGGGGCCTCAAAACAAAGATTCTAGTCTTCAAAAAACACTGGAGAAGACTTGCTCTAGAAGAGAAATGGTACTTGGGAGAGACCGAGCTTGAAGTGGTGAAAACCTATAAATACCTGGGAGTGTGCAATTTGCAAGAAAAACTGAAAGACGCGAAGGTGGCGATAAACTGCACCTGTAAATCTCTCCTGGGCAGGAAAGATGTACCAACGAGCACCAAATACAAACTTTTCGGAGCAGCTGTGAGGTCCATTATGTGCTACGGCGCACAAGTCTGGGGGATTACTGCATAATAACGATGAAGTTGAGAACCTGCTCAGATACTTTCTGAAAAAGCTATTCCGACTGTCCAGAAACACTCCAAACAGAATGCTGTATCTGGAAACGGGATTGTCACCTCTTCACATATTAACCGCAGACATGCACTTCTCCTATATGCAGATGGTTTTTCGCATGCCCGAAAATAGACTGCCTAAAATATTGGCTCAGTTTCTGCTAAACGGACGTCAGCAGTTCTTTCGGGAATGGGAACACTGCGAAAGATTTAACCTCGAAGAAAGTTCAGAGTGGGAATCATGGGCTACCGAAATTCTTAAAAAGATGAATGCTTCATTTAGAACATCTTCTATGATCGATTCAGAGCGGAGCTCTCACAGGCTAATATACAAAGAATTGAACTACGACCTAGGAGAAGAAAATTATTTCAACGACGCGTTTTCAGCGCACAATTTTTATGGCCTCAACTTTGTCCCAAACATAGCGAACAGCAACACAGCATGTTCTCTTTGCAATTGGAACGAGCAGGAAAACACTATCCACTTTATTGGAAACTGCCCAATCTTGAGGGAATACAGAATTCTACATTTTGTTAAGGCAAGTCTACATCTGCACGAAGTTCACCAGCTATTAAATGGATCAAATTCGAGGATCCTATATAACTTAATAAGTCAGGCAACTAAATATCGAAAACAAATATTGCAAGGGGTCTTTTAAAACAGAGTAACACGGCCAACCGAATCTCGCGCTATGCAGTTGAACGATCTGGTATCAGGGGAAGACCCGGAAAGCCTGGTGTATTAGACTAAATAGCGAAGAATTTGGAAGGCAGTGATCGACTGACAGTTTCATACTAAACTTCTTGTATATATATATATTAAGAATCTAGATGATAGCTTATCTATGTATTCTCTGTTTTATAAACTTAAATAAAGAAGAACACTTCTGCAACTACACTTATAAGAAACAATCTTTTTCGGATACGGTTACGGTTTCGGGTACAAATTTTAAAGTGTTTTAGCGGTTAAAGGTTACGGTTTCTTTTTTGAGATTTTCCGTTTACGGTTTTAATCTCTGAATAATATTAATAAAAAATAAATGTTATGAATGACAAAAAGTTTGAGGAGCCTTTTAGGTCTACCTTCTTTACAGCTGACGCCAGTAGCCTTTTTTTTGGTTTTGCCAGTAAACCACTATAGCTTCCGTACTACTTAACCGGTTTTGAAACAGTATAGCCAAGTACTCAGAACGACACAGTATTTCATATAATTAAAAACACCATGGCTTTGCTTTGATGGTCATGTGCTGTTAGGAAGTATTTCAAATTGTGGTAAACCGTAGTAGGCTGAGCCGTGAACGATGTCAAACATATTTAGAGTTGCTGGCAGTCTACAATGTTGTGTTGAACAGGAATGTTCTCCTTTTTTCCTTTATTAATTATTTATTTTTTTATGTCCAACTTTATATTTATCCACCATGGTAAACATCTTTTTCTTCTTCTTAATTTTATTTTAACGTTTTCGACACTTCAATGTCAGTTCATTGCGGTGTACTTCCTGAGACGTATGTTCTTGGATACTATTTTTTTTGGCTTGGCTGTGAAAGATTTGGACATCGTGGCCCGGTTTAAGCATTTAAGGGTGATGCAAGATTTTGAGTGATTCAAAAGATTTGTTGTTCGTTTTTCGTGGCATTGTTGGAACTTTAAAGTGTTTTCAATTAGAGTAATAAAATTGAAAATTAAAAAAAATTGCAATAATTTCCAAATTTGTGTGTGTTCGTTTGAAGTGCATAATAACATTACGTACGGCTCCTGAACATTGTCAGGTAATGTAATTTTTTCTTTGTAATAACCGACACGTACTTTATATACTGTCCCTTATCTTTGTCGGATTATTTATTTAATCGGCGCGTACTTAAGTACCGCTCCTGACTTTGGTCAGATCATATATATTATCTCTTCCACATGCATAACGACGGGCTAAGCTGCCCACTCGACTATCATCCATAAGCTAATACGCATCTGTCAACAACAAACTGCTCATGCGCTCTCTCTCTCTGCGAGAGTGAGTCCAACGCTATTCTCTCAAAGTTAAGTTGCCCTCACTTTCCTTGCCTATAAAAACCAAATTGACACCGTTGAGAACGAATTTATTTCGATTCCAAGAGCAAAATTCTTGAAAATTCAAGACTCAAATTATTCGTTCTAGTTTTCTCTTAGTGTTGCATCTAAACTTGTCTGCAGTTGCAACACATCACGCATACGCCGAGTTAGCAGCACAGTATTTTTCTTGCTTGTGTCAATTATCGTCTACTGTTTGCTGCCTGTGCCTCTTCACAGCTTGATGCATTTCAATGTGGTTTTCTTTTTGCCATGTGGCAAAAGCGACACAAAGTTGCTGCCGCTGCTGGATATCGGCAGCAACTGCTGCCCCTATCCAACGCCCACGCAGTCACCAACCGAGCATAAACTATAGTCCTCTCGCTTTGCTCCGAAAACATTGTCACGTGGTTTTTGTATTTAGTTGTGTGCCGCCTTGTGCTCCCCCTTCTCATTCAGCCAGCACATCCAAGGACTCCATGACCACATTGCTTACCTGCTGTTGTTGTTGTTGTTGCTGTTGCTGTTGTCTCTGTACTACTTTCTCCTTGTGGGTGACTGCAGCCATTGCAATAAATTCCAAGCCCAAGCCACGTTCGGTGTGCCATTGTTGGTGCTCTCATTGTGTTACAACTTTTCTACTGTTTGCCATTGCCATTGTTGTTGTTGTTGTTGTAGTTGTTTTTGCAGTTGCTTCAACTTCTTTTGTATGCCAGGGAAATTGAAATAAATGTATGTGTAAATGCGTCAAAATTAAGTATTTTTTTTTTGTGTGTTGTAAAATGTCTTTGCCAGTGACAAGTGTCAATTAGACACAACAAAAAAAAAAAAAGTTCAATTACATTAGCGAAATACACAAACAAGTGACAACATTCTTGTAGGCAGGCACCGAGTGGAAAAGGGACAGAATCATTGCCATTGTCATTAGCATTGTCATTGTGTCAAAGACAAAGCCTGAGATAGTGAAAGATATAAATGTAATTACTAGTAGATTTTGGCCACACTTTCAGACAAAAGGAAAGCAAATTATGCAAAGTGTTTTAATAGTTAATTGTTTCCAAATGAGATCAAAAATTGTATAGAAAATGCGGCGAAAGGCTTAAGCTAGACTACATACTTATTATGAAGTAAATTTAAGTATTTGAATTATGTTTTTGTTAGCTGTTATGAAGGAGGAATCAAAAATGAAAGATTATACAGAAAGCAGTGTGGTCTGTACAGTACTGTTTCAAAAGCCTTCTATTGCTGATCATCAACAGACTTTTTGCTGTCATACTCTCAGTCGTTTTGCTATAGCCTTTCCATTAAATGGTATACTTATCTATACCTTTTTAGGTTAGGTTAGGTAAGTTTTAAAATATGCCATGACCTTGAGCTGGCTAAGAAGCCCTTTGATTAAAATCAAATCAGTTCACAGAAACCAAAAATTTCGTTTGGTATTTGCTTATAAGTTTGGTGTTTGTTTAATTAGACTTGCAGATCCGTGCATACAAGAAATTACAAGTATGCAAGGAAAACTTCATGTAAATGTTAGAAAAAGGGACCAAAGTTAAGTTGACATTTGACACACAGAATTTAAAAATTATTGTATTGTAAACATATTAATGTAATGAACTGGTTTTGGGCCTCTGTATGAACTAGTCTGAAGCACTCTAAGAACTATACCGAACTAGTGCTAATGGTTGAGAGAATGGTCACACTGGATGGATGATGCGAGCATAGAAGGAGGCGTTAGTGGATTGTGGAGTAGTAGGAAATGGACGCTGACAGAGACGGAAATGGACAAAGACCGTATTGATAATGTAATGTAAATAGTAATTGTGTAAATAATGTGTAAATAAAGACCGGAAAACCCCGAAGAGTCGGTGACTTACAGTATTTCAAAAACAATGCTAAGTAAAATTAATTTGGAAAAAATATTTATGGCACTTATCGTATTTGACGAAGTAGATATAGGCATTCTTCGCCTCCGAACACAAATGGTACCTTGCGCCCTTCTGCAATGGCATGTGGTGCATCAAGCGACTGCTTGAAGGTGCGGCAGTTTGGGATTGGAGTGGTTTCTTACCATGACCATCCCGCATTTCAGGGACCACAGACAATGACCTCTCACCTCTGGAGGTGCGTTCGCGTTGTTTGGAATAGGAATAGCCGAGATCAATCTAGAATAGGCGGCGGCGAATGTTTTTTTATTTTTGGCTAAATTCCAGTTGGGGTACAAATCTATGCACAAATTGTATGTCGAGCATATTGCAAAACAGTTCAATTTTTTTTTGCCTTTTTTTTTGGCATAAACTCTAGTTGTTGAGATATTGATCCAAAATTTGGTTTGTACGCATCTTTTGGACCCCACAGACGACTTGCAAAGATTCACTCAATTAAGACCAATATTTTATATAGCTGCCATATAACCAATCTGGCAGATTTGCTCCAACCTTATCTAACTTACCTTATCTAACTGAACTAAAATTTGGTTTGTACTCTTATTTTGAGCTTCTAATACAACTAACAGCATCGGGTTCGACTTGGACCATTACTTCATATAGCTCACATTTAGCCTATCTGGCCGATTTGAGCTAACTTTGTTGGTTTTTACGCTATTGAACTGAATTTTAGTTTGAACATGTATTTTAAGCTCCTTAAGCGACTTACTGAACTATGTTCAATTCAGCACACTATTTCATATAGCTGCCTTATAACCAATCTGGCCGATTTGCATCAATTTAGTTGGTTTTAAAGATATTGAACTGAAATTCGGTTTGAACTCGTATTTTAAGCTTTTTTAGCGACTTATCGAAAATGGTTCGATTCGACATACTATTTCATTTAGCTGCCATATAACTGATCTGTGGTATTTTACATTTTTGAGCTGAAATTCGGTTTGTACTTTTATTTTTAGCTCTAAATACGACTTACAAAACTTTTTTGTCTTTGACGCTACCAAGCAAAAATTTGTTTTTATCTCTTTCTCATGTAATATTTTCAACTTAAGCACAAATTCAGCTGCAATAAAGCCGAAGTGTTAGTTACTCATAAATCTGCACACTTTCGTTAACATTTTTGCATTTAAAACCCTGTGCAGCGCTGTGCCATGCTTAACTATTATTCCACAAAACACAGCTACACTGGTTAAGGGTCAACCTAAAATTACACATTAACAACACGTGGCACAATCGGGCAACCGAAAACAAAAATGACAAACGCGTTATCAACTTATAATCTTAAATATCTGGACTACAAATTTGAATTTTTACAATTTTTATTTTGTTTCTAACTTTTTAAGCAGACGCACTAAAAGTTGGAAAATATTTGCTGCCAATTTCTCAAAAAACACGTGACACCAGGGCTTAATACCGGAAGCGTTAACCGAAATAAACCGTTTCAAATCAAGTACCGGAACCGGAACCGGAACCTATACAAATTTTTATTTGAGAACCGAAAACCGTTTACCGTTATTAATGGAACCGGATAGCACCGGAACGAAACCGAAACGCTAGTACCGGTACAGTTTCGGTTTTTTTACCTTTGCGGAGCGCATCGTAGATTTTGTCACGAGTTGTAGCTCAACCAACAGAATGCTGAAATATTTGCAGCAGAAGACATTTTCAACATTTGCTCCAGTTTTGCTGCTGTAGATAACGACTTTCTTTTGCACCGGAAAGTGTGGGACTCGGTTCGCGAAATGGTATGCATATTAGAAACAGCAGAGGTGGCCACAACTAAACTTCAAGCCGAAAATCTCGTTTTGGGTTATTCTAATTCCATTTGGATACACTGCAAATTGAAAATATATAAAAATTCGTCGTCTACAGCAAAAGAGCTACTGGATTCCATTAAGACTTTTCTCGCACTTTGACATGTTCGAAACTATGAAAACATTCTTAACTGGTGGTCAGAATCCTCCACAAAGTTCCCAGAATTGTATGAGATTTTAAAAGTCATGCTTTCTGTTCCACCTACGCAGGTTAGCATGGAACGCCTATTCTCTGGCGGAAAATTTATAATGAATTTAGAAATTTAGAATGAATATAATGAATGTATGGACTCAACCACATTGAATGCAAATATTTTATTGCGAGAAAATCACAAAAATGCTATATTAGTTAAATAAGACGTGGACGTATAAAATTCAAAGCTAAATTCGAAAACTAAAATTATATAATATTATCATTGTTTCTAACATGTTAACTTCGAAATATGAAATAGTCTATTTAATTTTCCTTTAAACTTTACTTTACTTTATTAAGAACCAGTTAATATTTGAAATCTGAAAGAAAACAAATTTTTGGGGCTTATGTCAAAAAAAGGTCAAAAAAATAGAGGAAACCTAACTTCAGCTCCACCGAAGTTTATATACCCTTGTAGCTTTATGGCGCCACTATATTGAGCATTTGTTTCCCAGTTTGTTATATGACAGCTATACGATGTGTTCATCCGATTTTGACCGAACTCCCTAAAATTGTGTGGAAACTGATAATATTCACAACTGGAAGGTATAAAGACGCTACCATTGAAAATAAAAAAGTTTTTCTCACTAGAACTACTTTTTCAACAGATCGTGCCTATGGCAGCTATATGCTATAGTCATCCGATTTCAATCAAACTTGGCAGAATTGTGTGGTTGAGTATAGTATTGATCAGTAACAAGTTTAAGAGCGATAGCATTGAAAAGAAAAAAGTTTTTCCTACTAAGACTTTTTTTCAGACATATCTTTTGTATGACAGCTATACTATATAGTTGCCCGATTTTCATAAAACTTGGTGAAATTATGTAAAAGCATAGAAAACATAGAAATACGATGATTGGGGACGTTTGCGTTGAAGACAAACAAGTTTTTCTCACTAAAACTACTTTTTCAACCGATGGTTCCTATGGCAGCTATATGATTTAGTCATCCGATCCGGCCGATTACCACAAATGTGCAGCGTATTTGTACCAAAAGTCTTCGTGCAAAATTTGTTTAAGATAGCTTTTAAACTGACGGAGGAGATAGCATAGAAACAGACGGACGGACAGACGGACATGGAATACTTTATATATATATATAAGAATATATATACTTTGTGTGGTCCGAGATGCTTCCTTCTATGCGTTACAAACATCTGGACAATTTTAAGATACCCTCTACAAGGGTATAAAAACCACTGTGCATCGTCTGTTTCAAAAGGATCGATCTCCTCATATTCTTTGTTGTCCACTTTTATTTAGGTATATCTAATATATGTATATCTAATGCGATTATAGCTACTGATTTCAGATGAAGAACCACATTTGGCGAGTAAGCACGCAAGTTGTGCGCGCTTTTTTCATGTGTGTCAAATTGACACACATTTCATTCACATTGGTTAATTAGCAAAGCCGCAATAGTGTGTTGAATCCAAAAATTGAGTCAAATTGACACACAAATATATATTTCAAATAAATATTTGGCCGACAAGTCAATCAGGGGGAAACATTCGCTATATCTGGTATAAAACTATCCCTGTGGTTAACGTCTTCAGCTGCAATCAGTTGAGCTATTTAGTCTTCAGCACATTTAACGCTTTCACTGGAACAAAACCGTTCAGGTGGGCTGGTTTTAAAAACTTGGACTTCCTTACAAGCTTTTTCGTTATGAATTGAACACAGGCAATGCGTTCTTTTGTGACTTTTATGCATGAAACAGTACTAAAATTATTCATGAACTTCTTACTTTTGCAAAAAAAAAAAGGTGCTTTCTTCAAATGGTAAAATTTTGTTCTAGTTTTATTCTGATTCTGTATGGTTTCTAGAACTAGTGCTAATTGGGCTTACCCCTCATGCTTTTTATAACGAAAAGATGCCAGTAGTTTGAACTCACCCTCCTGCCAGGTGGTTGGATTCGATGTGTTGAATTTTACACTGTGCTGTGGAAAGATTCTACCATTTGCTAGAAGAATTTGTACTTTGGCTCTCTCGAGATTTTTGAGTATTTTTATTTCACTCCTGCAAACATCTTTCCAATTTGAATGGAGCGTTGTAAAACAGGCAGGCAAATTGAATGTAAAACGGGTTTACTTTTCAATTTATTCATGATCTTGTGGCACTTTCGAGTAATTTTTGGTCTGTACCGAATTCCGAGTCCTTTGTTTCTATATTTATTATCACAAATAATCATACAATTTTCCAATTTCAATTTCTTGAGAACATGAACCCAACTTTCGGTTTAGTTTTTTTAGTTTTCATAAAGTTTAAATGGAAATTAGCTTGGTTAGGTAATAGGTAACTTAATGTGGCCACAGAATATGGAGGAAAAGTTTGTAATATTCAATAATTAAGTTCTCTATGCATTTCTGATATAAGTTTACGAAGCTTATGCCTCAATGGCTCATTCAATTGATTGCCATATCAAACATTGCCGCTTGTGCAACTTTAGTCTGATCTGGGGTAATTCATCTGCCAAAAACCAACTGCTAATTAAATATAATATTAATTGAGTGCTCCGCATTGGGGTGTTTGTCCCTTCCACATTAGACATTTAAAGCTGTCAATGGTGTAATTGTAATGCTCGGTTAGGTAATTACCAAGGGGTCGCCTCAGTCTTCACATATTGTCACTCGCCCTTCGGTCAACATGGCGTATGCGTAATAATTTAGTTTCGAGCAAACATTTTAGTGGTGTGTAGGAGGGTCATTTACAATTTGCCCATTATTTATAAGTCCTTAATCAGCTCCCCTCTCCCACAGACACATCTGTTCTGTGTTCTTTTTTCTGTTTTTTTTTTTGTTTTGCTGTTGTCGGCCAACAACAAATTGAAGGGAAATGATTCCATTTCATGCTAGATTAAACATGTGTCCACATAATTTATCGATTATTTATCATGTGGTCGGCTACAGCTTGTGAGGGAAGAGACCCACTGGCAGCAGCAGCAGCTCCAGTTCCTGTGCGTGGGTTTGTATATCTGCGTAGGCCTTTTGCGGGGACATTGCGCACACAAGTGCAAAATTAGAAACAAAAGCCCAGCCTGAGGCGTTAACTGGCAGAGAAGTTGGTAGAGAGACATGTTTTACCCTGACGTTGTCATTGTTTGCCTTAGTTCAAGACTGAAAGTTCATTGTGTGGGACAGGGAGGGGAGGTGGTGGGAGAAGAGGGGAATAGTAGAAAGTTGGTAGATGCTGCTGAGAAGTTGTTGGAACTTACTTTGTAGAGTTGGTTAAGTGAAGAATAATGATGGTACAGAGAAATATAAGGCAGCACAATTTTAAGGCATAAAGAGTTTGATTTGATACCGATTTTGACGTTATTGAAGAAAAACTGGATTCAATGGCCATGGTGCATTGTATAAAATATAGACAATTTTACAAACTTGAGGTGTAAAAATAAAGAAAAAGCTTCAAATAACTATGCTTCTACGGGGACTTCATCCCATCACCTTAACGTTCTAAGCGAATGTCTTGTAAGTGCCAACTGCTTACATTCGTTACTATGATATGTTCGCTATCTGTTGCGAGAGCTTTATAGTCGTGTGAGCTGAGATGCCGTCGTCCAGGTGTTAGTTTCTCAAGACTGCTGAGTTCAAGTCCCAGTAAGACACAGCAATCACAGCTTAGAAGTGAGTCTAAAAAAGTTTTTGCTTAAAGTTTGGTACGGAGATACTTGCGAAATGTGTGCGAAATCTCTGCACATTATTTCGCCGATAGCAATTGCGAAATAAGACGCTCATCTTTTGTTGTTTTATTTACAAATTTAACTTGGCGGGAACATTTAAATTAATAAACAGTGAATAGCTATGGTGGCCTTCAAAGATGTAATACAAATGCTTTCTGTGATTTGTTAGAAGCGGTAGTGAAGGCACCTAGGGTTCGACAGAGTTTGGTTAATCCTTTTTTGCAAATAATAAAATGGTTTTTAGGTCGATCGTGACGTTTATTTTTAATAGGTAAATGGTCCTCTATGGACACGACTAGGGAAGGGGCAGAATCGACTGTTTGGACCCTGGCATCTCGTTATCATGAACTTATAATGCAACGGCATAGATTAGGAGATGACGTCTACGACTTGCGGCGACAAAGAAGTCTCAAGTTCGACCATTGCTAAGCTCAACTTTCCACATATGAATCACTTAGAATTGGGCCAAAGTTCCTCATCATTAGGAGCTATAGGTTCTGTAAAAGAGAATTAACGCCGAAAAGTCTGGCAAGAAAGACAGATGTGGAGCTGACCCTCACTCCACATCGCTGAGTTTTTGAGTTGCGATGGGTACGCCACCATCGCTTGCACTCTTGGCGTGCTTAGCAAGCCGACAGCGTAAGCTGTCCTTTAATTTTGCGTTGCGATTGTCTCTTATAAAAAACCAACAATTGTCAATTACATCTATCCTTTTCAAGGGCAGCACCTTTGCTTTCACAGATAATTTTTGTCAAGCCGCTATCATAATGCTGCCACACCACATTTTTCTGCTTTATTGCATCAATTGTTACTGCGAAATCCGTGAGAAATCATTTTTATACTCTGTACCAAAGGTACACAGAGTATATTAAGTTTGTGCAAAAGTATGTAACATCCAAAAGGAATCATCTCCGACCCTATAAAGTATATATTTTCTTGATCAGCATCAACAGCCGAGTCGATATAGCCATGTATAGCCATGTATACAAAATTATTTATCGATTTGCTGAAAAAATGATAAAGTTCGGATAAACGATACTCAAGTTATGAGCAAAAAACGGCCATTAAACTCCCCTCACAGAAGAGATAGAGGTTTGCCATGTATGGGACATATATTTCTTATACTTGCAGGCAGATCAAGTTTATTTTCAATTTTTGCCACGCCCCCTCCCGCCCCCGCAATTTGGAAAAAACTTCATATCTCCTACAGTTTTGGAGATAGATCGTTCGTTCCTTCTAGAGATACCTTGTAAACAAAATTATTTATCGATTTGCCGAAGGAATGATAAAGATCGGATGAACGATACTCAAGTTATGGGCAAAAAACGGCCAGTTAACACCACCCACCCCCCCACCAACAACCACAGCAACATACCCTAACCGTTCAACACAGGCAATCTTAGTGCGAGAGAGAAAGAGAGAGAGAGAGAAACTTAGAAAGCGCACCGCGTTGTGCGTGGGGTGTTAACTGGCCGTTTGACTCCTGAGCAAATGCGAGTGTAAGGGTAGAGAGTATGTTATAGTCGGGCTTGACCGACTTTCTTTCTTGTTTTTATATGGAGTTTTTGATTTCGCGGCCAAGCTTAAGTCTTTTAAAGTTAAACCCTGCTGGGCTAGGATTGAGCCATTCCGGAATTAACCCATTTTTATTACTCCTTTCACTTGAGTTGATTCCGAATGGCTTTAATTTTTTTTTAGTGCAAAATTTTAACTCTTTTTGGAGTGATCCATATAAAACAACATGTGTGAGTGTCGTTAACACTCTCGTGTCTTTGATGTGAAACACGATGTTAAAATTCAGGGCACAATCTCTCTTAATGGTATGTAAATCAGCAATGGCAATCTTTCAAAAGAAGAAAACACACAGGGAGTAGAAATACCAACAACAAGATCACTTGCTGTTGTTCTTTCTTTTTTTCTGTAAATCTTGCTTATTATGCTACTCCATAGATAAATGAAAACAACAGTCGCAAAGGAATAACAGGCTGAAATTATAATATCGATCTTGAAATAGCAAAAAACATAAATAATTTAAAACCCTCTCTTCCCGCCTCTCACTGTTTAGTCACTTTTGAGTCATGGTCAAGTCACTGTTTAGTCACTGCCAAGTCACTTTTTAGTCAGTGTATAGCAAAGCTCGCAGATAACAGTTCACTATTTTTCGCTGTTCAAAAATAACTGTTATTTACGGACCTTTTGAGCAAAGAGTCAGAGATGAAACGTTCACATGATCTCTAAATAAACCGGTCTGTAAATCGGTCGATTTGCTCTGCTTATTCGCTGACCGTTTTGATGTGAGCGAAGAAAATAAAAGTCTTTTGAGTTTATGTGCATGTGCGTGTATTTACGAGTAAGGCGTCTGCTTGGGCACAGGTTGTGCTGGCTACACCGGTGTCAGGTGTCCGTTGAAAGGGTATTTTCAGCGCTTCATTTTATTTTGAGTGAGAAACGTAGTTCTTTAAGAGCAGAAACGTTAAATTCCGTATTATGTATGTATTATGGATACAGTTTTCGCTGAGCCTTTGCTTTTTGTTCTCCTGCTGACTCTTAATGTCCGAGCGCTTAGTCGGACTGCTCTCTATAAGTTGTTGTCGAATGAGCATAACAAGAAGAGCTCAACGGTGAACAGTCAACTGAAAACAAAATCAAACAGAGACAAAGTGTTCTTCTCAGAGAGAGAGCAAGCGTGCATGACTTTTTCGGTTATGTTAGTGAGCAGACCACAAAGGGAAAAACGGTCAACTGTTATATGCGAGCTCTGGTGTATAGTCACTTTTTAGTCACTGTTTAGTCTCTGTCAAGTCACTGTTTCCCCACCATCCCCCTCGCCCAATCCCACTCATGCTCTTCATTGCCTCATAAATTGCCTTACACCTCCGAAATAACCTAAAATTCATAACGATTTGGCCAAAGCCATCTTATCCTTACTTTAAGCTAGCTAATTACCTTCAGTTCCAAGGTCGTTTTAACCTTAATATTAGCCAAAAAACTGCCTAAATTTTATGAATATTTTTTACAAAAATGTGAGGTCAAGTCTTCCTCAGAAATTTGTCAAATTATATCCACAAAGAGAATTAAACCAAGAAAGCAAATGCCTTGAGTGGTGCTGTTATAAGTTTTTACTAAATTCTTCTTTCTCGAAAAGAACTTCATTATCTTTAATTATCATTATTAATTCACTAGAGCGCATAAGAGACAGTAAGTCTTACTGGGAAGCCATAAGGAACCTAAATGGGAAAACCTTTATTAAAGCTATAGCAGTTGATGCACCAAAACTAGGGAAGTACTTAAGAAACCTGTTGACACCAAGTGACGTTGGATACCCTCTGCGTTACGCATCACCCTACATTGAAAATGAACTACTGGATGGGGCTGTTACCACGCAAGAAGTTACGAGTATAGTACAAAAACTAAAGGAGAGAAAAGCACCTGGGCTCGACAGAATCCCTGCAGAATTTTTTAAGTTTTCCACACCGCTGTTCCTGGAAATGCTTACAGAAGGATTCAACAAAATTCTAGAGACGAGGAGTGTTCCGGAGGGGTTTAAAAAGCAATTATTACCCGCAAATGGTTTGCAACTACAGAGGAATATCATTCCAGAATGCGATTGCAAAGGTTTTCTCTGCCGTGCTACTTGAGAGGCTAAACCGATGGCAGCTAACAGAGTTCCAAGCAGGTTTCCGAAAAGGATACTCCACGATCGACAATATATTCAGTGTCAACAGTATCTCTAGAAAGTATATTGATAGCGGACGTAAGATGTATGCTTTCTTCGTTGACTTCAGTGCAGCATTCGATTCGATCGACCGAAAGGCGCTAATGCTTAAACTGAGCAATTGTGGCATTTCGAGCAAACTTATTAATATACTTGAAAGCATGTATAATAGAAATGAAGAAGCCGTTTGGGATGGAGAAGTGTTATCCAACTGTTTTCCTACGGAGTCGGGTGTAAAGCAAGGATGCTTGTTAAGTCCACTTTTGTTCTCGATCTGCCTCAATGATGTGTTGGAATATCTACCGGAAGGCATTCATATAAATGGATACGAGATGAAATCCCTATTATATGCCGATGACATTGTGGTGTTTGCAGAGTCGCCAAAAAAAATGCAAAATATGATAAATGCTCTGACCTGGGGCCTCAAAATCAATACCACAAAGTCAAAGATTCTAGTCTTCAAAAAACACGGGAGAAGACTTGCTCTAGAAGAGAAATGGTACTTGGGAGAGACCGAGCTTGAAGTGGTGAAAACCTATAAATACCTGGGAGTGTGCAATTTGCAAGAAAACTTGAAAGACGCGAAGGTGGCGATAAACTGCACCTGGAAATCTCTCCTGGGCAGGAAAGATGTACCAACGAGCACCAAATACAAACTTTTCGGAGTAGCTGTGAGGTCCATTATGTGCTACGGCGCACACGTCTGGTGGATTATGAAGTACGATGAAATTGAGAACCTGCTCAGATACTTTCTGAAAAAGCTATTCCGACTGTCCAGAAACACTCCAAACAGAATGCTGTATCATGAAAGCGGATTGTCACCTCTTCACATATTTACCGCAGACATGCACTTCTCCTGCATGCAGAAGGTTTTTCGCATGCCCGAAAATAGACTGCCTAAAATATTGGCTCAGTTTCTGCTAAACGGACGTCAGCAGTTCTTTCGGGAATGGGAACACTGCGAAAGATTTAACCTCGAAGAAAGTTCAGAGTGGGAATCATGGGCTACAGAAATTCTTAAAAAGATGGATGCTTCATATAGATCATCTTTTATGATCGATTCAGAGCGGAGCTCTCAGAGGCTAATATACAAAGAATTAAACTACGACCTAGGAGAAGAAAATTATTTCAACGCCGCGTTTTCAGTGAAGCAAATTCGCACAATTTTTATGGCCAGAGGTGAATTGTTCAAACTCAACTTTGTCCCAAACAACAGCAACAAGCAGCAACACAGCATGTTCTCTTTGCAATTGGAACGAGCAGGAAAACACTATCCACTTTATTGGAAACTGCCCAATCTTGAGGGAACACACAGAATTCTACATTTTGGTAAGGCAAGACTACATCTGCACGAAGTTCACCAGCTATTAAATGGATCAAATTGGAGGATCCTATATAACTTTATAACTAAATTTCGAAAACAAATATTGGAAGAGAACTTTTAAAACAGAGTTACACGGCCAACCGAATCTCGCGCTATGCAGTTCAACGATCTGGTATCTACACTTGGTATAAGCCAAGTGTATAAGACTGAATAGCGAAGAATTGGGAAGGCAGTGATCGACGGACGGCTTCATACCATTTTGATTTATTTATTTTAGTATTTTATATACGAAAAAACTTCTTGTTTAGATATAAATTTAGAATCTAAGCTATCATCTATGTATTATCTGTTTTATAAACAGATGTACAGATCTGTTTTATAAACTATGTAAATCTGTTTAAAGAAGAACACTGAGGGAAAAATGCTCTGAAATTTCAATATTTACACTTTGATTCAGCGTTAAATATGGAATTCGTAAATATAAAGTGTGTACACTTTAATTTAAATATGAAAATATAAAAAAAAATTTTTAATTTAATTTTTAATCCAATTAGTTTGTTCTGAATCAAGAGTAGGAGGAATCCCCCATTGAAGCCACCCACCAGTTGGACTCTGAAAAACACCGAATTATATTAAATTGTATTTAAAAATGTTTACTTACTCTGCGGGGGGATTCGAACTCGGATCTGAACACAATTGGAACGTCCTCTCTACCGGTTGCGCTATTGCGCGCTCTGGCTGAAAGCCTTCTAAGATACTACTTGTATTGAAATGAATCTACCATCTGCCGAAGAACATCAGACCACTTGTAATTCTCAAGTTCGAATTCCCCGAATTGTTCATATAAATGGCGCAAAGAAAATTAGGTGATTAAATATGATTCCAGTTAAATCAAAGTGCATATTAATTGGTTTTAATACAAAAATTGCCTAGAAAAATCAAATATGATTGTTATAGTTTTTACTATGCCATTTTTCCCTGAGTGTATTCTTGCTTTCATTGCTTTTAGCAGTTCCGAACTGATCTAAGTAATGATTGTAAGGAGAGGCAAGTTGGCAATCATGCTTTCTTCAGCGAAAAGCCTACTGAAGAGACGTTAGGTATAACGATGAAACAGTTATGTATAGGCAATCAGCTCTTTTTGGTGGTACAATGCATAAGTTGTTTACAGTTGTGAACAAATGCAACTTTTTCGGACCTCGAGCCAGCTAAACTCACTAATTAATTATGTTAAATACGCTGAAATGAGTTTTCTCACACAAAACTTTGACTTGCATATGCCCTACTAGAAACTTGAATTTGATCAAAATCGCTTCTTTAATATAAAAATGACTTAAATTTAGAATCACAGCTTTTACCATTTGACCAGTTGAGTCTGGAAGAAATGATGAACAGAATTAATTAATTTTTTTTCTATCACAAACTCAACTTTTAATCCACATCTGCGGTACTCTAATTGTATTCAAATGAACATCAAGTGCTTTTCAAATGCCCTTTGCTTATCAATTCTTATCCCCCCTGGGCCATACGAGAGCCAATTGAGTGAATTCTAGTGCTGCGTTGTAGTGTCGTTTGATGTTGGATTTTTTCTTTAGCAAGCGGCATGGCCTATGCATTTGTAGTGCATAAACACACACTCGAAAAATGGCAGCCATTTTTGTAATCTGCATGCGGCTGGGTAATCACCCTTTTGCCCCGACCCTCTCTTAGCCCACTTTGCTGGTTTACACGTGCGGCGGCTTTTACGGGGCTTTGGCCGCACAGTGGCGCATTATGTGGTTGACTGTATCTCTCGCTTCGTATCTCAGTGGATGTTGTGATTTTGTTTTTCTATTTTCTCTATTTCATTTTTGTTGTTTCGTTTCTGTGGCTATTGTTGTTTTTGTGTGGGTACCTCTTTTGGTCAGCGATCGATATTTTAAAGCTTAGCCAAATGGTGCGAATGCATTAAGCTGCTTTAAACCATATTCCCTATAAGCCACTCTGAGAGCGCCACATTTGCCAGCTTTTTGGGGTATTTAGATGCAATTTGGTTTTTGGGGATTCGGTTTTCGAAATGTTGCCTCATTTCCCGTGTGTTCTTCCTTGCAGATGGCGAAATACTGCGCGTGCTTGTCAATGGGTCGGCGCAAATCAAATGCGATGTGGGCTCCAGTCAACCCGAAGACAAAGTGCTGCTGGTGGTTTGGTATAAAAATAATTTACCCATTTACAGGTAGGTTACGGTCTGCAGTTTCGTGTGTTTTTGTACAACATTTTTGACAACATTTTCTTATGCGACAGCTACGATACACGTGGCGCCCACGCGGGCACACCCTCCCATTGGCGCGACGAGGAGGTGCTAGAGGATCGCGCTGTGTTTCGTACGCACAAGGAGCCAGCAGAATTGATTATAAATCCGGTTAAGGTAAGGGCCAAAGTGTCAACAACATGAGAACATTTTATAATTGAAATTTCGCTCGTTCTCACAATGACAAACAAACAGGAAAAGGATGCGGGCAACTTTCGCTGTCGCGTGGACTTTAAGCTATCCCAGACCAGGAATAGCAATGTCAACTTGGAAGTTGTTGGTGCGTATAACATGAAATTGAATTTCCATTTCAGCAAATTTGCATATTTTCCAATTTGTTTAAATTGTTGGCTTTAAAATCTCGTAGCTAAGGTACATATCTATGAATTATCCTGTCTAAGCGATTATAAAAGCAATTAACATTTGTTTGGCCTGCCATTGAGTGGTAAACATAAATTAGCTAAAATGATTTTTTGGTTAGCCGCAAAATTTGCAATTTATTATGCAGAAACACAGATACAAATACACAAACAAACGCCAAATGCATTCCCTTTGACAGGCATTCAAACACACACACAAATATTCCATTGCAGTCCAAATGCAAAATGTTTCTGATTTGTGGCGAACAAGTGTCAAAACTTATTGAGCTTAAAATTCAAATAGCGGACAGATTTGTTAAAAGGATTTATATTACAAATCCAGCAATTATCAGCAAACCCAAGTCAGTACTTATGGACTTTAATTGAATACTATTAATCAGAAAATACGAAAATAGTCCCATGTGTTTGTATCCATTTGGGAATAATTATTTCAATTTCGTTACAATTTAATGACATTTTGGGGCGATGACATTGATGTGGGCGGGGAAAAGTTTACTTAACACACACCAACCAACAATCATTCCCCATGGGCGAAATAGTTTATAGTTTTGGGCGATATAACAAACTATATGGAATAAAAGATGAAGATGAATATCCATTTGATTTGAGAGACCCCTGGTGTCATCCATCTCATGCTCCACCACAACAGAAAATATACAAAGTTTCTTAGTTGTGTCGCATAGCTTGGCATTCGTTTACATTCACTGCTTAAATAGTTCAACGAAGTCCCCAATTCAGTTTTCAAAATGAGTTCATAAAATGCTCTATGGCGAAAAAATTATTAAGGCAGGACCTGAGTTATTTGAGCTACTCGCAAGCTATTCTTTTGCTTAGAAAGCTGTTGAGCCTTATATTTATGCGCTCTCTTTATGTCAGATATAGGTTTGTCGCTCTAGAATGAAGGAGGCTTAAGATACCTTAATTTAGATTTCGGATCCACACTTATAAAAAACAAGAAAGCAAAGCCATCTTCGTCTGTGCCGAAGCTTAAGTACACTTGGAAAAACTAGCCAAATTTTTCAGATCATTCTGAAAACAAGTAGTATTAGTAATGGCCTAGTTTAAGAACGCCAACATTGGCGTTTTGTGAAGGAGCTTACTTTTGTTTTGACTCTCTTTTATAATATGGTTCGGTACAGTTCTACGATTTTCGGGCTCCATGCAAAAGAGCCAATTCCAATAAAAATGTGCCGAAAATAAGTCGAATGTTCTGCAAAAATATTCTGAATGGCTTAAAAAGAACGACTGCATACTATTAAGCCCTCAAGAATTGCACTCAAGCCAAGATCGAGGTCGCCCAAGATTAAGCTTTCCAGAGTGTTCAAGCAGAACAAAGCGGCGACGGGTAGCAGAACTAGCAGAAATCGATGAGTATGCAGCTGACGATTTGCGATTTGCTTATACTCAAAAAAATTCACTGATTTTGCCAGCAAAAGCTTGTGAAGTTATATCACTATTAACAGAAGCAGGATTAACAAAGCATCAATATTTATTACTAAGAAGCTTTGTCAATAATAAAATTGATGCCAATTTTTTTCCATGCTACGAAAATATTTTAAGGGAAAAAAAGAAAAGTTACCCTGAGCAAATTTCAATCAGTGAAACTCACGCTAAGGTTGAGCTTCAAAATTTATTGGACCACACCGCTTCTAGAATTTTGGAGTTACAAAACGATGTAATTAATGAAATTGATGAGTCCCTAACTTGCCCTACACTAATTTGAAAATGGGGCTTCGATGGCAGCTCAGGGCAAAGCGAGTATAAGCAGAGGTTTGAGAATTATAATTTGGACGAAAATAATTTATTTGTGACGTCGTATGTTCCACTCCAATTGATTACACCCAATTCTCCGGAAAATCGAATAATATGGAAAAATCCTCGTCCATCGTCCACCAGCTACTGTCGTCCCATCAGATTTCAATTCAAAAAAGAATCTGCTCAGTTGACCATTGATGAAGAAATGTATTTTAAAGAAAAATCCTACAACTGATTCCCACGGAATTTAGGTCAGCAACTAACCGAGTAATTTATATTAATCATAGCTTGCAACTGACAATGGTGGATGGTAAAGTTTGTAATGCATTGACCCAAACTTCTTCAGCAAAGTGCTACATATGCAATGCAAAACCAACTGATATTAATAATATTTGAAAAATGTTTGGAAAAGGAAGTTAAAAAAGACTGCTATGAATTTGGATTGTCTCCACTTCATGCCTATATTAATTTTTTTGAATATTTTCTTCATATTTCCTTTAGACTTGAAATCCAGCAATGGCAAATAAGGTCTCCAGAAAATAGGGAGCAATTTTTGAAAAGAAAAGAAAATATTCAAAGGGAATTTAGGAAAAAAAATGGGGCTAATAGTCGACAGACCAAAAACAGGTGGTAGTAGATCATCAAATGATGGAAATACGGCCAGAACATTTTTTAGCCAACCTCAGTTGTCTGCTGAAATAACAGGCATTGAGCAGGAATTAATTGAAAACTGTGCAACAATTTTGCAAGCCTTATCATCAGGGTATAAAATTAACGTTGACAAATTCCGACAATATGCCCTAGATACTGCAAAAAAACTGACGGAGAAGTATTACTGGTATTACCTGCCACCGTCAGTTCACAAAATTTTAATTCATGCTCCTGATGTTATTGAACATGCAATAGTATCGATTGGAGACCTCTCCGAAGAAGCAGCAGAATCGAGAAACAAGGACATTAAAAAGTATAGACTCCATCATACTCGTAAGATCTCACGTATCGCAACAAATACAGAATCTTATGAACAGATTACTATTGAGCTCCGATCCACTTTTAACCGGACAGCTAAATCTTAAAATTAAAAATAATTCAATTCTGTCAAAACAGGTTTTTGATTTACTGGACTAATAGTCTTATAATTTTTATTTACTATAATTATAATCGGAATTGTATAATTAAGTTTCTTCTATTCTTATTAATTTGAGGTGTTTAAATTGTTTTGTTTGCTATAATTAATTAAAATAATTTTGTATATATTCATTATTTTCTTTTGTCAATGTATGATTGAGGGGAGGGTCGCAATGGCAAAAAAAAAAGTAAGTAAGTATGTTGTAAGTATTTTATAAAGCTAATAATCAAATTTTTTTGTGTTATTTCCACTGGAAGTATTTTTGGCCGCCATCGCCATACAAGACCGACCACTGTGCATTCGAGCCTTTTTCGAGTCCTCAGTCTGATTAAAATAGTCATAAATGCGCTCGTTTTCTGATCATAAATTTATCTTTTGTCGGGAGAAAATGGTACCCTAGCCGCGACTCTTCATGGAGAGTCCTTTATACCACGTTTTTCTGATCAGTTTCGACTCACTTGCAAGTCTTTTTCGAGTAGTTTTTTAATAAATCACGTTTTGATTAAATGCATGAGTCATTTTCGAGTCTTCCTTAAATCACACATGAATCTAATCATTTTTTAATCATCAAAATGGATGGAAAAAGACTCACCAAGGTGATTCTTGTTAAAATGATCTTCCAAATGCTAGGTGGGTTTTTCGAGTCCTCAGTCTGAATAAAATAGTCATAAATGCCGCCATTTTCCGATCATAAATGTTACTTTTGTCGGGAGAAAATGATACCCTAACCGCGACTCTTCATGAAGAGTCTTGTATACCCTGTTATTCTGATCAGTTTCGACTCATTTTCGAGTCATTTACGAGACTTTTTCCAGTCGTTTTTTAATGAATCGTAATTCACAACGGTATGAGCAAATTCATGCATAAAGGCCTGTTCTGAGAAGCGCGGAAAATAAATTTTTATGACGCAATCCATATAAAAAAAACCAGTGGCGGAAACTTTCCGCGGCGGAATTTAGTTTCTGTATTCTGAGACGCGCTAAATAAATAGACAATTGGCTTATCGATAGTTGACGTATCGATAGCGGTTTGGGTCGCGTGAGTGGATTGAATTAACAGCTGATGCCATGGCGGAAATATAAGCAGCTCATTACTTTGACGTCAAATCGACAATGCCATAGAAAAACTAACATAGAAACACACTTTGAAACGCCGCTCTTTTTTGAGTGATGTTAACGCCATTGTGGCAAGGAGATACTTCAATAGTGACAACAAAATCTGTTACTCAAAATTATTGTCGACATAGGAAAACACGGTGGTTAGAGGGAGATGGACATAGTCAAAAAAAAAACTCAGAGAGTCAAAAAATAACTCAAAGAGCCAAAATGACAGCGAACAGCTGACAAATGTCTGAGTGAAAAGTTGTCGACGCAGCAAAGTGTGTTTCTATGTTAGTTTTTCTATGACAATGCACGGGAAACATGAACCCAAAAGAAAATGCACCTAGAGATTCCATCGCGAGGAAACTATAAGCTAAGGGCCACAAATCAACCCAAGAAAGTTACGAAATCCGCACTGGAGTGCCATACCCCTAAAATCGTCTCCTATCCCAACGGACGCGACGCAAGCGTCCGCACTCGATGGATGCCAAACATACAGGTGGTGACTTCCCAACCCGGTCATCAAGTTTACCACCACCGTGGAGCAGCTAAAAATAGAATTGGATAGCGATGCGACTGCTGTGGGCAGCATTGCCAGCTCCAGCGGTGTGGGCGTGTCTGTCAAACGTGAACGCCAGGAGGAGGATTTGAATTTACGGCATATAAAACAATAATTTTGTATGAAAACTAAAAATATATTTTCCAATCTTTCGCATTGCGTTTCACTTGAGAGCCAAAATGATGGCACAGCTCAAATCCATGATTTGCAGATACTACGAGCCGCCGTCCTGGAGACGATAGCAGCATTCCTACAAAGAAATGCATGTGCGTCAAAATAGCGTCGGATATTTAGCGTCGAATTGGAACGATGGAATATGGAACATTTAAAAATTTTTTATATTTTTAATTTCTCTGTATTTATACAAAAAAATAAAGATCTGTAAATGCAAAATTGTTGAGAAATGCAAGAACTACTGTTTTTATTGACCTGTGGGTGGGTTTGAGCATTGCAGGTAGTGAAAATTTGACACCTAAAAATCGGCTCCACACATTATGGGCTATATCTCCTCTCTCAGATAATGGCCCGATATGCACGGTATGCAAAAACTTCAGGCACATATTCAAGAATATACTCTGAAAATCTCAGCTCAATCGTCTGAACAGTTTTTGAGATAAACGCTTAACAGTGAACCAACCTCTCAAAAGTCCCATACAAAAAACCGTCAAAAAATTACGTCCATATTTATGTGACAACTGCTAAGCTCCAAGATAATGGCCCACATTGCACGGTATACTAGCTTATAACAGAGATATTCAAGAGTGTGTCTACCAATTTGGAGCTCAATCGTGTGAGCCGTTTTTGTGAAAAACGCATATTAGTGGGGGTGCCTCGTCTTCATATTTTCCACTGATAAGAGTGGCGCGAGCTTGCGAACCGGAACCAGTCATTGGAACTGGAGCAGGCGGCAATCGAAAATCGACAATTCGACGCTAACTATTATTTTTGCCCCCCAGACAATGGCCCACAATGCACGGTAGTGCCAATGATTAGCATTAATTTTCCAAGCATTTTGATCGATATTTCATCAAAATCGGCTGAACCGTTTTTGAGAAATTTAGGTTTTTATTATTTTATCAAATTTCGCATATCAATGACCACAGAATCGGGAGCTCTGGCAGCACTGGCAATGTCCATATTCGACGCTAACTCTACACTGGTCGGCATAAGTATTTTGACAAACAAAGTATGGACGATGTACATGAAAATTTAAATTTTTTGTGCTTTTCATGAGCGCCAGTTAGTTTTTAAGGTAAAATGCAGCAAAAAAAGGAATTATTTCTTTAAAAACTACACTGGCGCTCATGTAAAATAAAAACTAGAAGGCCAGGCTAACTTCGTCTGTGCCGAAGTTATTATACCCTTGCAAATGCAAATGTCACAGTTTAAGAACGCTTACATAAAAATCAAAAATTTTTGTAACTAAAACCCATTTTCCGACAGATAAACGTCTGATTTCATATCAAATTAACACAAACGCCGAGTTTAAGAACGATAAAATTGAAAACAAAAAAGTTTTTCTAGGGCAGCCTTAAGATATAGTCATCCGATTTCGACCCAATTTTGCGAATCTATTTGAAAGCATATTAAATAACTCATCAGCGAGTTTAAGGACGCTAACAAAATAATAAAAAAATTTTTTACCAAGACTCATTTTCGACCGATCGGTCCTATGGCAACCGTAAGATATAGTCCCCCGATGTCGATCAACTTTTTCAAATTAGTTTGAAAGCGTTTAATATTAATAATCACCGACTTTAAGAACTATTTATTTGAAAACAAAAAAGTTTTTTTCACTAAGACCCATTTTCCGACCGATCGGTCCTATGGCAGCTATAAGATATTGTCATCCGATCCGAAAATGGGTCTTAGTGAGAAAAACTTTTTTGTTTTCAATGTTAGCGGCCTTAAACTCGTTCATTGTTAATATTATTTGCTTTCAAACAGATTTGCAAATTTTTGTCCAAATCAAAACGGTTCAGCCGATTTTGATGAAAAATATGCATCAAAATGCTTGGAAAATTAATGCTAATGGTTGGCACTACCGTGCATTGTGGGCCATTGTCTGGGGGAAAAAATAATAGTTAGCGTCGAGTATGTACTTTGCCAGTGCTGCCAGAGCTCCCGATTCTGTGGTCATTGATATGCGAATTTTGATAAAATAATAAAAACCTAAATTTCTCAAAAACGGTTCAGCCGATTTTGATGAAATATGCATCAAAATGCTAGGAAAATTAATGCTAATCGTTGGCACTACCGTGCATTGTGGGCCATTGTCTGGGAGCAGAAATAATAGTTAGCGTCAAATATGGACTTTGCCAGTGCTGCCAGAGCTCCCGATTCTGTGGTCATTGATATGCGAATTTTGATAAAATAATAAAAACCTAAATTTCTCAAAAACGGTTCAGCCGATTTTGATGAAATATCGATCAAAATGCTTGGAAAATTAATGCTAATCATTGGCACTACCGTGCATTGTGGGCCATTGTCTGGGGGCAAAAATAATAGTTAGCGTCGAATTGTCGATTTTCGATTGCCGCCTGCTCCAGTTCCAATGACTGGTTCCGGTTCGCAAGCTCGCGCCACTCTTATCAGTGGAAAATATGAAGACGAGGCACCCCCACTAATATGCGTTTTTCACAAAAACGGCTCACACGATTGAGCTCCAAATTGGTAGACACACTCTTGAATATCTCTGTTATAAGCTAGTATACCGTGCAATGTGGGCCATTATCTTGGAGCTTAGCAGTTGTCACATAAATATGGACGTAATTTTTTGACGGTTTTTTGTATGGGACTTTTGAGAGGTTGGTTCACTGTTAAGCGTTTATCTCAAAAACTGTTCAGACGATTGAGCTGAGATTTTCAGAGTATATTCTTGAATATGTGCCTGAAGTTTTTGCATACCGTGCATATCGGGCCATTATCTGAGAGAGGAGATATAGCCCATAATGTGTGGAGCCGATTTTTAGGTGTCAAATTTTCACTACCTGCAATGCTCAAACCCACCCACAGGTCAATAAAAACAGTAGTTCTTGCATCTCTCAACAATTTTGCATTTACAGATCTTTATTTTTTTGTATAAATACAGAGAAATTAAAAATATAAAAAATTTTTAAATGTTCCATATTCCATCGTTCCAATTCGACGCTAAATATCCGACGCTATTTTGACGCACATAAGAAATGCATATTCAACCAACTTTGAATCAAACATCAAATGTGCTACTACCCCCCATGTTGTCGCATATCTGGGCATTCGTCAGGGCCGCATGAAGCACTATGTACTCCACAAACTGCTTCTGCTGACCCACACTGTAGGCCGATGACCCAATCTCTTGTACAAACTTCTCCAAACGATTACAGTTGCCCGAACGGCAGACTTCCAAATAATTCTTCTCAAACAGATTAGCCTTGTTGACGACATGCTCGACCCCATTAAGACGATGGCAGGACGCATATCATCTCCCAATATCCGTAAAATAGACTAGTAGGCCTCCTCCTCGAACTGCACCTACTCCAAGTGTGTCTCCAACGGGCAATAATTTGATCCTCGCCCAACGCCTTGAACCGGAATTTGATGCCGCTACCTCCATCAACATACATATCTGTGTTCCTGTTGCGCAGCTTAATTAAACTATTTTTGGAAAAAAAAACACTTTCAGCTTTTGTTTGTAAACAAAACAAAACAGCTGACTACCAGTGTGGCCGTTTCTGTATTTGGTCTCTTTGACTTATATATGGGCTCACTAATAATTTATGTGGATGCTATATTTATTATGTGCAATTTAGCGAGCTAAATTTTCCGCGCTTCTCAGAACAGGCCTTTATAATAGAAATGCATCAGACAAACTAAAATTTCCGTTCCTGATCGTCGGAAAGCTAATGCGCCGCTCCCTTGACAGGCAGACACAGCAGATTCAATTACGACGCTAAGAAGCAGAAAGAAAAAAAATCAGAAAATACAAAAAAAAAAATATTTCCGAACTCTCAGGCTGTCTTCCATCTTGAAATAAATTTTGAAATGTACTTAACAATATGCCTAGTATTTGTGTTTAATGTGTGAGCCGTGACAGGCATCTGAAAATATATAACTTTCCAGCAGTCCAGCTATCGAGGTCGTAGTCATCCCTGAGTCAGCCGGTAAGCTAGCCGGCGACCGATAGTGGGACCCGGGAAAGAAGGTCGGATCATAACAAATAGTTCGTATCATCATATTTGTAATTGCTAGAGCAACGATCTGTATTAAACATCATTAATTGTTGATTAATTTAGTCAAATCAGCTCATTATGTAAGCCAGTAGATGTTAATATTATGGAGAATTTTAATAAAAACAGCGGCAACACTTTTGAAAAAAATAAATAAGAAATTATTTAAAAGTTTATTTTTTTTTTAACTGTCACACGAAATTTACATTTTATTATTTATTCAAAAACTAACGTGTATATGGGCCCCACACTAAAAATAAACGAGTTGGCAGTCCTGTTAAATGTCGTTCGAAGCTCAGCTATCGATTAATGTGTATGTGTGTGTGTGTGTGTGTGTGTGTGCGCCGCCGCAGCTGCTTGATACAAAAATTGTTGTAAAATACAAATTTAACAAAAAATGGTGAGTGTAGACAGCCCTGTACGTATAGTTCTAATGTTTTGCGTTGTTGGGGGTCAGCAGGAAAGGCGCCAGGTACAGATACCCACCAAGTGGATTAGTTCATGTGAGCAGCATGTGACGGGAAGCCAATTTGTACAGTTGTGGCCGAATCGAAGCATAGAGGAGCAGCTACAGCATGCGCAGCAGAAACTTTCGATGCAGTCACCAGGAGCAGCGTTCAACCAGCTGCCCGTTAGCACAACACCCCTGGCTTCCAATGTTGTAATGAAGTTGCCCCTATCCACAACCTTTAACGGGACTTCAGCTTCTTTTGCTCATACAAATATGCGCCAGATGACGCTCACACCGAAGCCTGATTTCTGGCAGCCAGAGCCGCAAAAAATTGTTCCCCTCGGCGAGCTACGCTCGGTCGCCTACCGTAGCCCCATCTGCATGGAGAGAGTGCCGGAAACCATCACCATTAAGCAACAGCATAAAACCGAATTGATGACTGCTAAGAAGTCTAATCTTCGCCCTATGCCGCCCTTGACTACCAAATTGGTGCGCTTACACCCACATAAGGAAATTTTACTTAAAACTATGCCTGCCTCTTCGCCAATGCTTCAGGCAGCCAAACCGCTGGGTAATGCTTATCCCCAGAAGTCTCCATTCAGTGAACTGGTGGTACAACATAATCAACGCATGCTGCAACATCCAGAACAGCTTAAGCAACAGCTGAATCCACGCAAGCGTAAGCTCCCCGCTTTAGTGCCCATATCCCAGGCGCCTGTCCGATCTTTTCCCTTTTGTTTCACCCAAACTAATTGCCAAAGTTTCATCTGGCCGGCTGGGTTTCAAGGCAGCTTTGAACGTTGGCGTGCCATTGAATCCATTTGCATGGGATTGCGTGGTATTGCACATCGCAACAATTACAAAGTACTCAAAGGATCGGTGACTTTTGATGAAGTTTTTGATGTGCTGGGCCTGGATAAAGAGGGAAACATGAAGCAAAGCGTTTCGAAAAATCGCTAATCGGGTTTGGATATAAATTTTTACAAATTAATTCATTATATTAACATTACTTTAACTTTTCTATCTGGCAGATTTCAAAAATTTTATATTAATATTTTTTTACTTAATTTGTTGGTTGTAACGTTAAAATTCACTTTTTTCAATAGACTTTTTCTTAATATTTGGTACTAACAAATAAAATAAGCCACTTGGCTTTAAACCAAAACTTGATAATGTGCAAATATTTAAAGCAGCAATGGGCACGTAGTGGCTCTTTGGATTCTCGCAGCCCGAATCGTAATTTGGAAGCAAGAAGCAATAAGAATCATTTGTCTAATTTAATTATAATGTTCCAAACCAATTCTTAGGCTATTTTTACGACTTTTGAACTTTTTCACTTTTTGGAAGCCTCTGCGATTGCGCATTGCTTAGACAAAAAGTTAAAACGGAATGAAAACATATAACTATAACCTTGCAACCAGATGTTTGTAACGCATAGAAGAAAGCATCCTAACCACATAAAGTATATATATTCTTGATCAGCTCGTCAAAGCTGAGCTGATATAGCCATGTCCGTCTGTCCGTCTGTTTCTATGCTATCTCCTCCCTCAGTTTTAAAGCTATCGTGACCAAACTTTGCACGAAGTCTTTTAGTATAAATACGCTGCACAATAGTCGGAACCGGACGGATCGGATGAATATAGCATATAGTTGCCATAGGAACGATCGGACCTAAAAGTAGTTTTAGTGAGAAAAACATTTTCGCTTTCAATGTAATCGTCTACAAACCTCGTATTTATAAGTTTTCTATACTTTTACATAATTCTAACAAGTTTAATAAAAATCGTACATCTATATAGTATAGCTGCCATATAAAAGATATGTCTGAGAATAAGTCTCACTGAGAAAAACTTTTTTGTTTTCAATGCTATCAGTCCCAAACGTGTTAGTGATGAATACTATATGCTTTTACACAATTCTTCCAATTTTGAACCAAATCGGATGAGTATAGCATATAGCTGCCCTAGGAACGGTCGGTTGAAAAACTAGTTTTAGTGAGAAAAACTTTTTGGTTTTCACAGCAAACGCCCTCAAGCCTCGTATTTGTCAGTTTTCTATGCTTTCACATAATTCCACCAAGTTTGATGAAAATCGGCCTACTATATGGTATAGCTGCCATACAAAAGTTAGGTCTGAAAAAAAGTTTTAGTAGGAAAAACTTTTTTGTTTTCAATGCTATCGCTCCCAAGTTTGTTATTGATCAATATTATATGCTACCACACAATTTTTCCAATTTTGATGCAAATCGGAAGAGTATAGCATATAGCTGCCCTAGGAACGATCGGTTGAAAAACTAGTTCTAGTGAGAAAAACTTATTTGTTTTCAATGGTAGCGTTTTTTTACCTACCATTTGTAAATATTATTAGTTTCCACACTATTTTGGTGAGTTTGCTCAAAGTCGGATGAATATATCGTATAGCTGCCATATAACAATCTGTCAAGAAAATGGTCAAAGTTGTTCAGATCAAAGATTAAATTGAGTAACAATCATTAAATTAGTGAGTTTAGCTGGCTCTAGGTCCGAAAAAGTTGTAAACAGTAGAAAGGTCACCAAATAAATTACAAAAATCATTAAAAATATTTAATCATATAAATTATACCAGCTGCAAGGTTATAAAATTTTCGGACGAGCCGAAGTTAGCTTTCCTCTAAATTTAATTTTCGAACTCGGGTGCGCATTTGATGGTTATATATACTTACAAAACTTTAATTTGCACTTTCAATCAAGGATTCATAGCGGAAAGAACCGATTAGAACTCAGAATCAGGATTAGAACTAGGGATGCCGCAAACAAAATCTATCTGCCTTGTTATGGTTTTCTCAAAAGTGAATTCGAATTTTTTAAATGTTTTCTTTTCTATTAACATTTAAACTAACTTAATAATCAAGACTGCAAGTCCCTTAAAATCTGTAGTGTTCGGTCCGGATTTTTACCTGTCACAAGTCAAAGGTTCGGATTGCGGACCGGTTTATAAAGTTTCGTTTAGTTTCTGATGAAAAGTTGTACCTGATCTTTGAAATTAAAAGTGAATTAAAAAAATTTACTTATGTTAATTCTGAATCCAAGACCATAAATTAAGTTGATTTATGGGGTCGATGTTGCTTCCTTTTATGCGTTACAAACATCTGAACTAAATTTTAATACCCTATTAAAGGGAATCAAAATGCAAATACAAACAAATATCAGAGAGCAGATGTATTAGAAAAAAGAATTGGAATATGGAAGTGCATAAAACTTATTTATGTCATAGAATTTATAGAAGACTCCTTAAAAATTCCCGAACTTAAGCACGAAACGAGAACGTCGTGGAATTCATATTCCTGTTTGGTTAAGTCAGATCAGTTAAAGTTATATCTACATGCATTCAACTCCTTTCTGCCATGTTCCGGTATTCACTAAATTGAATTCGAATTTTTTAAATGTTCTCTTTTCTATTAAACAATCAAGGAAATCCGTATCAAATCTTTTGTTTATACTTACTCTTTACTCGACGGATTCAAATTAAAACGTTTTAATCTAATTAACCCAATCAATTTGATCCGACAGCACATTTAACCAATTCGAATTCGACAATTTTTGTCGAAAGTGAAAACCGGAACAGGCCTGTATATATAGAAATATCGATATTTTTGTTAAAAAGACGATATATCATTATCGAATACTTTTCTGAGGCGATATATCAGTTATTGAATATTTTTTTAAGATATATTCGTCGACATTTTTGTTGGCTTATTTCATAAAAAGTGAGAGCTTCCGAGGGCATTCTTTTGGATATTCCGCCCAGTTTCAAGTTCCAATTCGATTTTTATACAAATTAAGCAATGCTAAAGCTGCCTTTACACTTTTCATAAATCTCTAAAGAGAATCTCTGACAATTAGGGTAATAGCTAATCAAATATCTCTAATTACTTAGAAAATTTAGCCTTCTTCGATGAAATAAAACAGGTTCTATTTACTAAGAGATTATCTTTAGAGAAATTTGACAACCGACTATCTAAAAATATACACCAAGTGTAAACACTGCTTAAGCAGGGCTGCAACTTCCTAAAACTCGGGAGGGGCTCACTCCGGGGTTCAAACCCTCGAATCTTTTTGGTTGCGGTTTCAGAAAACATGTAAGTAAATTGGAACAAATTTATTCAAATATGGATAATTTCAAAATCATGCACAAAAGATATGCAATACAAGGAAAAGTACCAGGAACAGCTAATACAATATATGCAACATTTTGAAATTCTTTACAATGATAGTTTCTCCAAAACCTTAAAACATTAGAATTTCAAGAAAATCTTTCAATTCCGAAAATGGAGCACTTTTCATTGTTTTGTAGCTCCTTGGCTAAATTTCTCATTTGATTTTTATCAAAAGATGAACATGGTAAGGAATAATTGATACTTTCAATTACACAAGGCATTAAAATTAAACTTTTTCCAGCATATTGAAGGATTGGTGGTGATTCTAGATGATTTTCGTGTGCTAAACACTGATCTGTTTACTGTATTTAGTATTATGAGCTTAAAGTTGCAAAAAAATTACTATTTTTACTGTCTTTAAAAGCGTTTTGTGGAGAACCAATACTTTTGTTTTGATTTTTTTTTTTCATAATATCGTAAATTACAATTTCTTAACTTTAAAATAAACTATCGCAAATAATTCTACAATTTTTTTTCAACAAAGATATACCATTTTTGGTAGTTGTGTACGATTTCTCAAAGAATTTTTGCTGCCGCAAAGTGTGCAATGGGTGCATATTACTGGCCTGCTGTACTGTTTCTGCTAGGCATACCTTTGGTCAGTAGACCATTTTGTTATATTTATTATTATCGGTACTAAGGTATATTCTTGCTGAAAATAATCGTTCAATTCTTTGAGATAGTTTTTATTCAAGTTATTAAAATAAACTATAACCCGTCAACCGAAGGCCCGTTACGTACCTGAACCGGAACCGAAATACGTTTCGGTTTGTTTTGCTGCCTTAAGTACATTTAAATTAATTTAAAACAACATTTTAATCAGAGCTGCAAGCAGGTAGAACCTGAGGTGAGTGAGTTAAGTAATTTTGTTAAAATTTTTCAAACAGATGCCGTCCGGTTCGCGGTCAGATTCGGGGGATTATAAACTTAGAAGGTTTGGTTCATAGACCTGTTCAAAGGATCGAAAGTTCGGTTCTGGACCTGCATGCAGCCTTGATTACAATTCTAACTTATTTTAATGTGTAAATGGTCCGATTTACTTTTAATTCAGCTAATCTTTTCCCGTATGATTAATTCAACGCAAACAAGTGTCTCAGTTTTAAAGATATCGTGCTGAAATATTACAACGAGTCTGCACTCTGCTAGTCCGTGTTGTTCGGGAAATCTTTAAAGAAGGTAACACTCAAATTATACAATTTAGAAAGGTCGCTAACTATCAACTTTATCAAGCTTAAAGATTTTTATGAAATGAAAAGCGAAGGTTCGGTTACAAGTTTATATAGGAGTAAATTTGTAAAGCTGCCTTTACACTTGTCATATATGATATATCTGTAAAGAGACTCTCTGAGAATAGTGCAAAAGCAAAATCAAATAACTCTAAATATTTTGGAAAGTTACCCTTCTTTGATGAAGACGAACAGGCTCTATTTGATAAGAGATTATCTTTAGAGAATTTTGACAACCGACTATTTAGAAATATATGACAAGAGTAAGGACAGCTTTCGATTGAATCTATCCTTAAAAAGTCGGTTTCATAACGCCTTACATTTGTCATCTTATCTAGTAACTGGGTATATTTTAATAGCTCCATAAATAAATGCAAACAGTTTTAGTTCGAAAAGCAAGAGTTTATGCTAGAGGTGCACCCGTGACATGAATGTGAACTTGTCACGGGGTGTCACGGCGAGTCACGACGTGATCGTGAGCAAACACTCACGTGTTTCGTGAGTGAACTAAAGTCAAACATCGTAATTGCAGTACTTACACAATTTTTAAAACTAATTTTTTCTGTAGAAAATGTATCTGGATTTTGGCTTTATGATATAGATGTCCGATCTGCATTATGTTAACATTTTTGAAAAGCTTGATAAATGTAACGCTCAAAAAATGTCTAGAGCAGAGGTGCCCAGAACGAGCTTACGAGCGCGTGGAAGCCAATACAAATGCACAAAATACAATTCAAGCAAGAACAACCACAAGAAATAGAAAGAGAAACCCGATGTTTGTTTGTGTGTGTGTGGTCATTGCTGTCTCAAGCACACGCGTGCCTTCGCAAAGCCAACATTGTTGTTGCTTTTTAATTTGCCACAGACATAGGAAAGAGAGAAGAAGTCACATGTGATGTTGTTGTTGCAGGTCTGCACACGCCAACAACAAAACCTTCGTTCTGAAAGAAAGAGAGGAGAACACGCATATGAAATTGTTTTTGCATTTTACAATCTTATGGCCGCGTAAATGGTATGCGCGCGGGCTATTCCTTTGCGCAAAGCAAAAATAAATGCTTGGCTTGCGGAATAGGCTTGGGCACCCCTGCTCTAGAGATACTTGAACACAGATAATCAAAATTTCGTTACAGTCGAATGAGCCAAATCGGTCGGAAAATTATTCGTAGTTAGGGCAGCTTGTCATATATCTCTAAATAGTCGGTTGAGAAGAGAATCTCTTATCAAACAGAACACGTTCTATTTCATCAAAGAAGGCTCTTTAGAGATATATGATAAGTGTAAAGGCAGCATTAGAAAATCTGTTGTATTTTCTTAGCAATTTTTACTATTATTGAAATGTCAACAGACCAGCAATATTTGGCTTAAATCGGATTACTACACATTATGGCAACCATAGGGCCGATCGGTTGGAAAATGTATATTTTATTTTTGATGCTGGCGTGCTCAAATTTACAATTGAACAAACTTTTAATGTTTCTGAACTTACTAAAATCTTTATCCAATTGGAGCGAGCATTTACAACGTTATTAAAACTGCTAAATAAACTATAACTAAAGGCAATTCCTAATTATTTCAAAGGTCTTTAGAATCATCAGTAAAGCGAGGCTATAAATAATCAACTTATAATGTCTCCATTTCTTCCGTTTCCAGTGCCTCCGCTTCAGCCAAACATTTACAATGAGCGTCGACTTCGTATCGATTCCCGTGCCGGACCCTATGAGGAGGGTGGCAGTCTGGAAGTCACCTGTGTCGTCTTTGGCGGTAAGTAATCTGAATGCCAAAAAATAAAATGCCATTAATTGTAAGAACTTTGCAGCAGCATAAATTGTGAGCACAAAAGTTATCAAAAATTAAAATCACAATTTTGGTATGGAGCAAACAAAGGCCAAACAATGCATAAATAAGCTATAGAAGGTTCAATTGTAGAGAGCAACAGGAAACACACAAACATACAAACAACAAACAGAGAAACCAATTTCAAGAGGATGAAGTCAATTTCACATAAACACACAAAAGGATTAAAAATGAAAGAACAGCACAGGACTGACAGAGGCGACCATTGATTTTCAAGCCTTTCGAGTGCCAACATATATGCCTTTCACTTAAGTCAATTGTTGATAATGAAAGTCCCCCCACCCCCCTGCCCTCCTCAGCGCCCTACCAAACAAATAGCAATGCGAAGCTGTTGGTTTCCACCAACAATGACCCACATTCTAGCAACAACAATCGCGTGCTTTATCGCTCCGCACTCCCAAACTGCCTTTTGTTTCAGGGCAACGGAAGCGAAACCACTTTGAATGGTTTGACATGTCAACGTTGACATAAAATAAATCACCAGCAAAGAAAACTGCACTTGGTAACTTTCCTGTTAACTGGCCAGTAGTTGACTGGGCGGGTTTAACTCGTTTTGCTCCGCCACGAAGAAAGGGCACAAAAAAAAAAGCAACATACACAGAAATTGGGCACTCAAAATGTTGTATGTGCCAATTAAACGGGGCAAGGAAAATGTTGCCAATGTACAAATGCGAATACATATGAACCAGGCGTGGCGTGGGGTGGGGGAACGGATGGAAAAACTGTTGACAACATTCGAGAGGAAGTGGG
Source organism: Lordiphosa magnipectinata (assembly GCA_037044535.1). NCBI lineage: Eukaryota > Metazoa > Arthropoda > Insecta > Diptera > Drosophilidae > Lordiphosa > Lordiphosa magnipectinata. The sequence continues at coordinate 93,705 of JBAMBO010004239.1, read as the reverse complement.
TTGATGTTGGCAAATGAGCAGAGTTGTTGTGTGACAGGCCAAAGCGGCAAAGAAGTGGACATGGACAAAGTAAGTGTATGGACTGACTGGTCGAGTGGTAAATGTCTGTGAATATGGGGGGGAAATGTGAATATTTATTAGATCGAATCGATGGACAAATTGCTGAAAGATTGTTTCAGTTGAATAACAAATCTCATGGAAGTATTTGATAGCAACAGTCGCTTAAAATTGGAGGGTCACTCTGTTTTTTCAGTTTTTGGTTTACTTTAAAAGCGTTTAGAAAATTGAAATTGAAATGGGTAATGTCTTGCTAGTCACAATATACGTGACAGTAGACTTATATCCATATAGATTTTATTTTGTCAGAAGCGCAAAAGAAGCATTTCTTTTTGTTAAATGCAAAAAAGCATTAATACAAGTAAGTTTGCCTATATGACACGATATTAATAACACTGGGAAAAAAAAAAATGCAAAATCTACACGAAACTGTAGGATTTCTACAAGCATAAACATGTGTTAATTGATAGGTAAAGTCAGGTGGTGGATTTTTACCACAACTCAGCCTGATTCTAAGTGTTGGCTATCAGTGCTTGTTCTCAGCTGACGGTGATAGTCAGTTCCTTGGACTGGAGGTGGAGAGGGGAACAACTGGGTGAATACAGATTTTAAGGTGGCTGGTGTAAAAGAGGAACTCGCCACAGCAGGAGTCTCGGAGCGCGACGGCAGCCTGAGAAGCCACTACTATAATGCGTTGGTTGAGGGCGTCTAGTGTCTACACGGCATACCAGCCATAGCCAAGGGAGAGGTATACTGCAAAGGATTCTTCATCAGAGGTAAACCAGTTGCCTGCGTTCGAAATGCGTTTTATTAGCCAGATTCCATAAAATGGCTTGCGACTCGCCCACTTTGATCTGCGCCACTTGATCGTCCTCCGTGAATGTTTTTTCTTTTTATTCCCTTGCCTTCCCTTTCTTTAAAGTGTGCTCAATTCTCCTTAGTACCTGGCAGAGCTATCACACAAGTTTCATTAATCAGAACTTATCAACTGTTTTTAAGAAACGATATGGCAAGGCCATGCTCGTTCTCATGTTCGTTGCTGTTTAAGGCCTCTGATAATGACCTCAGAGAATATCCTCAGAGCATTCTCAGAGCAATGTAATAAGATGGACTCTGAGAATTTTCTCAGCGTCTGAGTATCTAGCTAAACTGAAAAGTTTTTGGATTTCGACCATACAAAAAAGCTGGATCTTGTGGGGCTAAATCAGAGATGGGCGCGTCGCGACGTTTAAATGCACACGAAGGCAGCGCTGCCTCGTGTGCATTGTGAACGTCGCGACGCGCCCATCTCTGGGCTAAATAGACAGCACTGACTGACTGTTTCAGTTCTCTCCTCTTTGATCTCCCACTTGGGATGAATTAGTATCATACTGAAGGGTTACGAGTTTAGGATTTGTACAAGCTATCGAGCCCTTTAGAATCGGTTATGTTAGGCGTAAAGCTACGTTCACAGAGTCAAATAATTTGACAAATTTTTGGCTAAATAGCCATGATTGCAGATTTGGCAGGACTTAAAACATAAACTATGGTTCCATTCACTAATAATTTCAGTTGGTGTCTCATACTTTCTGTGACGAAAGTGTGAAACAAATTGTCACAGACAATAGTGTCACAATATGACGCAGTGTACAAATAGCATTAGTTCTTCTTAAGCCCAGTACTCGGAACGACAGAAAATTCGTTTCGTCACTGTATTTCATATAATTAGAAACACCTTGGCTGTGCTTTGATGCTTGTGTGCTGTTAGAAAGTGAAATACTGTGACGAAAGAAATTTTCTGTCGTTCTATGTACGAGGCTTTATCGATAAATATACTAGAAAAAATACTGAATACCAAAAAAACAAATCGATATTGATTTCCAAAGAGCGATTGATTAGGGAAGTGGTGGGGAAGTGGTGGGGAAGTGGTGGGGAAGTGGTGAGGAAGTGGGGTGGAAGTGGAAGGAAAGAGCGGAGGAAGTGGGGGGGAAGTGAGGGTGGGAAGAGTGGCTGCCATGAGGTCAAGTTGTTTATTCAGTGTGATAAATTATGTTTGTTTGACAGTGACTTGACAGTGACATGACAGTGACTTGACAGTGACTTGACAGTGACTTGACAGTGACTTGACAGTGACTTGACAGTCAATTGACAGTGACTTGACAGTGACTTGGCAGTGACTTGATAGAGACTTGACAGTGACTTGACAGTGTCTTGACAGTGACTTGACAGTGACTTGACAGTGACTTGACAGTATCTTGACAGTGACTTGACAGTGACTTGACAGTGACTTCACAATGACATGACAGTGACTTGACAGTGACTTGACAGTGACATGACAGTGACTTGACAGTCAATTGACAGTGACTTGACAGTGACTTGACAGTGACTTGACAGTGACTTGACAGTGACTTGACAGTGACTTGACAGTGACTTGGCAGTGACATGACAGTGACTTGACAGTGACTTGACAGTGACTTGACAGTGACTTGACAGTGACTTGATAGTGACTTGAGAGTGACATGACTGTGACTTGACAGTCAATTGACAGTGACTTGACAGTGACTTGACAGTGACTTGACAGTGACTTGACAGTGTTTTGACAGTGACTTGACAGTGACTTAACAGTGACTTGACAGTGACTTGACAGTCAATTGACAGTGACTTGACAGTGACTTGACAGTGACTTAACAGTGACTTGACAGTGATTTGACAATGACATGACAGTGACTTGACAGTGACTTGACAGTGACTTGACAGTGACTTGACAGTGACTTGACAGTGTCTTGACAGTGACTTGACAGTGACTTGACAGTGACTTGACAGTCAATTGCCAGTGACTTGACAGTGACTTAACAGTGACTTGACAGTGACTTGACAGTCAATTGACAGTGACTTGACAGTGACTTGACAGTAACTTGACAGTCACTTGACAGTCACTTAACAGTGACTTGACAGTGACTTGAAGTAACTTGACAATGACTTGACTGAGACTTAATAGTGACTTAAGAGTGACTTGACAGTGACTTGACAGTGACTTAACAGTGAGTTCACATGAGTCTTTTTACCAGTACATAAATTTACAATCGGATTTATCGTCGTAAAGAGCTTCGCTCGTACCGGGTGTCCCATAGCACCCATTCGAATGTTTTTGTATCCATTGGACGACTTGCAGATACATTAGATGAGAATATAAGATCAATCTAACATTAAATGGTTATAATTAATACATATTTTCCGATATTTTAACTCTCCAGTCCGCTATCTAATGGATCATCAAAATCCTTTTTTTCTGTCTACCCATGAATTGCTAGTGTGTGCAGTGTGAGCGTACGACTGCCACTGGCAGACGAAATCAACATGCGGCTTAATTTAAAGCAGAATCAACCACTTAGATAGACAAGTACACAAGGCACTCAGTCACAATAATACTAATACGACGACGAGTGTGTATATCATATGACTTCAAATTTTGTCAACACTTTTTTAGTGTACTTATAGTCAAGAAATTTTGCAAGAATTACTGCCGGAGATCATCGACGCCAATACACAAGCCTTGCTTCCCATGATCCCACACCAATTTGGGTTGCTTCTAAATATGGTATCAGAAGTAGGACACTGTGATGCGGAACTACATTGGACCTGCAGAAAGCCTACAAGTCACATAGCGTTATTTCGAAACTACTAGTTGACCATTTGCAAAATTTTAAAGGACCCAAGCCCTGTTCTTGAATCGGTGTTGAACAAGAAGTAATTGGCATTTCCATCTAAAAGCACAGATTGGGAAAAGATTACCAAAGATTTTTATAAGCCAGGGGGACTTTCAAATGGTATTGGTTCTATCGATCACAAGCACTGCAAGATACAATCGTGGGCCAAAGCGTGATCTACATATTTCAATTAAAAAGCTGACAACTCTATGATTTTAATAGCTAGGAGTAAACTTGACAGCAGGTCGAAATTTGGAGCTTATGTAGTCCGCCAGCTTCTGCCTAAACTCACATTTCAGCTTATGCTTTGGACTAGTATGATTTCACTTGTACTCCGAGGAATGCACGCAGTCAATTACCAAATTGCAAATTTCCTTACTAAACACTGCTTTTGCCATTTTTGGCCTTTCGTACTTACGATCGAAATCCTGAACAGAAAACATATGATTAACTTACACAGAGAAAACCAAATTGGCTGCATGGCGCGTTTAGAAACGTCAATCCTGAACGAAACGTATTGCGGCCTGCCAAATTGCACACGCTGAGTGTAGAATGCAGGAAGCTACAAGTGGTGTGCAGAAAAACTGCATGCAACGTGTAGAAATTTAAAAACTAAACGCCGCGTGTAGATAAGCTAAATGCTGCGTGGGCAAAAGCAAAGTCTACACCACAATAGAAAATCAGTTTATTTCCAAATAACTTCTACATTTTTCATGCAGCAATCTGAATACCACATGAACGTTTAGGTTTTCTACATTAAAGTTTGGATATTGAAATCTTACGTGCGCGTGTTGAAATTCTAATCGAGAAATGTAGCTCTAAATCAGTACTGAATTCTTATATTCTTCATTTAGAAAACTGCTCTTCACACGCGACATGTAGGTCTTCTAAATAAACGTTAAGTGAAAAACGCGTTTAACAGCGCTGATTGGAACTGAATATTAATGCGCTTTAGGTGAATTTGGTGTTCCGCATTACCTCCAGGCATTAATAATAAGATCATACTTCAGTGGCAGAACGCCATGTACGACTGGTATCCTACGCCTTTCTCTCCCCCCAGGAGAAGGCTTTTCGGACGATGTGGCACGTGTTGCTGTAGGCAAAGTGCTTCGACGGACCGAAGAGGCGTGCAATGCTGGCATTGAGCATATCCACCAATAGCTTAGCGTGGCGGGTCTCGAGCTAGCGGCGCAAAAGACAGAGGCGGTGCTAATTAGCAGCCGTAAGAAGGTAGAATCAGCTTGAGTCAGAATTAATGGCACAGCAATCAAATCCAAAAGAGCCATTAAATACCTTGGAGTAATGCTGGACACAAGGCTATGTTTCCGAGAACATCTGGCGTACGTCGGAGAGAAGGCAGCAAAATCAAGCAGCGCCTTAGCTAGAATCATGCTGAACACACGCGGACCAAAACAGGGGCGAAGACAACTTTTGGCGAGTGTCAAAGGACCCATAGCCTAATTCCGAAGTTATTGCCATGGTGAGGTGAACTTTCACGTAACTCAGCTTCTTAGTGGGCACGGCTGTATAAGGAGCTACCTGAAAAAAGTCGGCCAAGATGATAGCTAGGAGTGCACATGCTGCGAAGAAGGCCCTGTAGAGGACGCCAGGCACAACTTGTTCTTAAAAGGTTCAGGCTGTTTGTAAAAGGTTTCAGGCTGAAAGTGCGGAACTACCCAGAGTGATGGGCGGTAACATAGCCGAAGATAATTAAGTCCCGTACATGTTAATGTCGAAGGAAAACTGGGAGGTAACGTGCGAGTTCGCAGCTACCATTATGGCTAAGCTTCGGAGACTGGATGTAGTTTAGAACTACAAATACTGAATGCTACATGTTGGAAATCTACACGAAACGTGTGCAAATTTCAGTCCTGTATAGAAATGAGCAAAGCAATGAATTCGAACTTAAGAATATAAAATTGGTGTATATTTTCAATACAAGTACATCTTACTTAATACAAGTAACACATTAGATGCCTTGCCTTATCACGTGGCATGTAACTTTTCTACATGCTGCATTTAGAAATGATAAAACTAAACGCAGCATGCAAAAAAACTACACAAAACTAATGGGTTGAAAATCCCGGTCATTTACACCAGCCACCTTAAAATCTCTCCACCTCCAGTCCATGGAACTGGCTATCACCGTCAGCTGAGAACAAGCACTGAAAGCCATCTCCTAGAATAAGCCTAAGTTGTGGTAAAAAATCCACCACCTGACCTTACCTATCAATTAACACATGTTTATGCTGCTAATCGACACTCTTGATGATTTCATTATAATTTTGACTAATTTCTTACACTTAGTTGTTACTCATTGCTTTGGGTCTTGTTAGTTGTTTGATGACGGAGTCCTCATATGCAGGTGGGCTAGCGTCACCAACATAAGCGTGAGCCACTTAAATCTACACACATTACTCATACGCAGCGTGTGGCACTTGGCCGCTTTTAACGACTTCAACTTAATCAAGCGCTGAAATTAGCTTTTGTGTGCGTATATGAGCGTACATTAATTTAATAGCAGCGGGTGGGATTGCTCGGACTTGGGCCCCCCCACTGATCGGAATTCATACACTAAGCGAATACATTTAGTTTAAAATCTGTACAGAAGCTTAGCGTTCTTTGGGCATTTTGCACGGTGTATGCTCCAGCGCGCACATAAATTATTATTCCACGACCATTTTGGCCAGATATATTTTTCTATTATTACTTGGTTATTGCGAAATGCTTGATGAGACCAATAAGCGAGAAGCATTTTCTATGTCGTCTGGCCAAGTGCCATTAAATCCACCTGGGAAATTCAGGGAAAAACTAACGCAAGGACAGATGACAAAGGGCAACTGCATTTGATACACACACACAAACACACACATTCAGATAGGAAAACGTACATTACTTTGATTAATAACTGCCATTTGGCTGAGTTTTATGTTGTTTATGAAAATATTTCACCTACTCATGGCTTTATATAGGTATAGGTAAAGGTATGCATGTGTATGTGTTTTTGGGTCGCCATTTTGTGTGAGGGTAGATTAGCGAGTATGTAGTATGTAGTAGGCAGCCTAATGCTGCCTGATGATTAATACGTCTCGAAGGCAGTAGGTAAAGTTGATTTGGCAAAAGCAAGTACAATTTTGCTTCTGTTTCACACTTATTTGGGTGAATAACTTCATCGGAACCAGTTTTTAACTCCAATATCCAGCCTACACACTAAATTTCTAGATCAAAACTCGGATACGGGCTTGAATCATTATAATATTCAATTCCTTATTAACAATTTATACATCACAATAATTTCTGAGTTATATCTGTTGAACCCCTTTTTAAACTGTTCTACCGTTCCTTTTCGAATCGTTTCACAGACTTGAGACAGAGCCTATTCTTTTTACAGTTTGACATGCTTAAACAATCGGGTAAAGTTTTGTGTTTTTGTGGTCGAGTCTTACTATGTAGATTTGATTACGGTATGGTTTTTGGAGTATGGTTACGGATTGCGTTCCGCCTTGATTTCGGAGGTCTCTTTCTTCATACAGTTTGACATGCACAAATAAGTCGTTACAGTTTTACAGTAACCCGGCTCACTTTTTGTCGAATGATTATTGTTTTAACTTAAATCAAAACTATTCAGTAACATTTGAAGAACTTAGAGTAAATACAGTTTGAGAAGTACAGCTAGCAGAAACAGTTTTATAGTCACTCTGTTAACTATTTGCTCATCGATTTCGAGTCTCTTCAAAGGTATTCTGGTTTCATTCCCTAGTTTCTTGTCTTTTATATTTATATAACTTAAATCAAAACTATTCAATAACATTAGAAAAACTTAGAGTAAATACAGTTTGAGGAGTACAGTTAGCAGACACAGTTTGACAGTCACTCTGTTAACTATTTGCTCATTGATTTGGTGTCTTTTCAAATGTATTCTGGTTTTATTCCCCAGTTTCTTGTCTTTTATATTTATATAACTTAAATCAAAACTATTCAATAACATTTGAAGAACTTAGAGATACAGTTTGAGAAGTACAGTTAGCAGACACCGTTTGACAGTCACTCTGTTAACTATTTGCTCATTGATTTGGTGTCTTTTCAAATGTATTCTGGTTTCATTCCCTAGTTTCTTGTCTTTTATATTTATATAACTTAAATCAAAACTATTCAATAACATTAGAAAAACTTAGAGTAAATACAGTTTGAGGAGTACAGTTAGCAGACACAGTTTGACAGTCACTCTGTTAACTATTTGCTCATTGATTTGGTGTCTTTTCAAATGTATTCTGGTTTTATTCCCCAGTTTCTTGTCTTTTATATTTATATAACTTAAATCAAAACTATTCAATAACATTTGAAGAACTTAGAGATACAGTTTGAGAAGTACAGTTAGCAGACACCGTTTGACAGTCACTCTGTTAACTATTTGCTCATTGATTTGGTGTCTTTTCAAATGTATTTTGGTTTCATTCCCCAGTTTCTTGTCTTTTATATGCTCTTCACTTTTCCTTTCACTTTAATGGTCCTGGAATTTGAGTTAAAGTCAACACAAATGTGAGTGAGTGGCAGCAAGAGCAGCAGCTGACTTGCATTTACTCGGCACACAAAACACACTCAAAGTTTGTACTAGTTTTTCTTTTTTTTATATATATACATATATATATATATTTTTTGCAAAACGGGTTTTTGTGCCAGCAGCAGCAGCGGCGACATTAGCATTCCTTTGCCATGCCCCACCACTTCTAATGAGCAGGCAGGCATTCAAATGCGTGCCAGTTTTTAGCGTTTCCTTTTGACAAAACTTAAAGCCGTTGCATACTTTTGTGCGCCCAGATTTCACTTAGTGCACACTTTCCACCATTTCTTGTTGCTTATTGTGCTGTTTACTCACACACACACACACACACACACAGACACAGTCAGACGCTTTAGTTATGCAATGCTGAAATATTTGCTTGTTTAGTTTTGCATATCTTTTGCATCTGTTTTGGCTTCTACTTCAACTTCTCTACTTTGCCTTGTGTGGTGTGGGTGGCTGCCACAGATAGGGAGACTCGTGCACTCGCCACACAAACAAAGCACTTAAAAATAAAAAAAAAAGCAGATATAACAACAAGTATAACCATTTTCTAGCTACTGCCTGATAGTAACAAAAACTGCAATGCCACATAAATATTTTTTATGCTGTTGTCTTTTCTACACTTTCTGTAGTGCTTGCTGTCTGTGCGTCTGGTATTTTGGCATTTTGGCCTTTTGTCTTTTGCAGGAAGCTGTAAAATAAATTTAAAGACTATGGACTTGAAGAGTCAGCCAGTAAAACGGAAATGAAAACAGGAACCAAATTGCTGTCAATCTCTCACTCTGTCTTTCACACATTTCGCTCCTTATTTTGTGCAGAGAAAAACTTTCGGGTAGTGTGAGGTACAAAATTGTACAAAAAATGAAGTTCTTTTTCATTTTCGTTGCCCTCACCTGTTTTCTCTTGTGTGTTATTTCTTTTTTAAGTTTTACCTCTACTTTTTGGTTTAAAGTCTGTTTGTTCAACTTATGCATTCCTTTATTATTGTTTCTTCCTTTTTCTTGATTCTTCCTTTCATTGTGAATTCTTTAGTTTCTTGTAGGTTTTTCAATTATTCAGCGCTTTCACAGACAACATATAATATCTCTTTTAGTAAGCTTTTCTTGAAAATTGCGAGAACACCACACACTAACACATATCAGTCTGTAATAACAAATGCGAGATACACAAACAATTTCTCCGCCGTATTTGCCTATACTTTGTTGACAGACTTGGAGACAGTCATTTCTAAAGTAAAATTTTATTGTCAGACCAAAGACCATTTTTGTCACCTCCTTTCTTTCAGTCACCTTAAAATCATTTTTGGTTTACTCTTGATCTCTTTTTTCTACCCCCTAGTATACCGACTGGAATACTTTTCTTAACAAAAATGTGTTTTGAAACGATCTTTCTGTATCCGTTTCCCTGATTAATCTACTCTTCCTTAATTTCTTTTTCCTGACTTTATAAATAGGGTATTTACTGGTCCCTGTAAGATGGTAAATTGAAAATGGTAAACTCCAAAAGTTAAAGACTAAACAACAACAAAAAGCATTACAAAAAATTAACACCTTTTTGATGCCCTGGGGTATGTTTAAAAAATCGGTCGGTTATACAAAGAATCGATTAAAAATACTTGATATCAAGCCATTTGGAGATTTTTCTCTTAAAAATATGCGGTCACATCAAGAACAAAGTGTGAGTGTTGCTAACACTCACGAGACTTTGATGTGAAACATGATTGTAAATCTAAGGGCTTAATTTCTAATTAAGTCAGTGCTAAGTCACTGTTTAGTCAATGCTTAGTCACTGTTAACTCACTGTTAAGTCACTGCTAAGTCACTGTTAAGTCACTGTTTAGTCACTGTGTAGTGACTTTGTAACTTTTGTCACTGTTAAGCATAGCTCGTAAATAACTCTCAACACTTTTTTCAGTTCGCTCTGCTCTCGTCACTGACCAAAAAACCAAATATAAAAGGGGCCCGGGCTTCCCACAACCGAATGTATTCTCTTATAGCGCTCACTGTTAAGTGGCTGTGGTGGCAGACCCAACGCAGTCAATTGGTCTTAAATTGCATGCTTCTCGAAGACCAAACTCTCAAAATGTTATTTGAAAAGGTGGCAGACTCAAGAGTTGCGCCAAAAATTAACATAAGCAGAGAGAGAGTCTATGCGAGAGAGAACGAGAGAGCGCGTATAGTTCGTCGCATATATTCATATCGTTAGCCGAGCCTTACACACCGATGCATACATACGAAGAAGTCCTTTTGAATTCGGGAATTAGGCCAAACGGTCCCAAAAAGACTTAAGAGGAAAAAAATCAAAAAAATGTGTTTCTCTCCTCTAACAAGCAACTAGAAACAGAGAGCTTAGTTAAAGGTTATTTCGGTACCTCTTTTCAATGTGGTCTCACGAAAGCTGTCGTTTTCTGACAATGGCAAACGGGGGACCGATTTTTGCGACCTCTGCTGTTAAGTCATTGTTACGTCAGTGTTAAGTCACTGTTAAGGCACTGTTAAGTCACTGTTAAGTCTTTGTTTAGTCAGTGTTAAGTCCCTGATTAGTCACTGTTAAGTCACTGCACAGTCAGTGTTAAAACACTGTTCAGTCACTGTTAAAACACTGCTTAGTCACTGTTGTCACTGTTTTTAATTCAAATTAAAGTCACTGTTAACCTCTTCCCCCCTCTATCATCCTTTTCTACCCCGCCCATCCTCTGTCAAACCTCTTGTTTGTGTGGGTGTGTCTGTGTACAGGGACACTCCACAAAACACCAATACAAAATATTGTTATGTGCTGGTATAAAGCTAAGGCCCGAAATGTTTGTTTGTTTTGATCTTAATGTTTATCGATCTACACGCCGCCGATAAACGAGATTGGAACCAGGGCTGCGCACGAGTGGTTTACTGGGTCGTGCTGGTTCACTAGTTCCGAAGGTTCAGGGAGTAAGCGGCTCAAAATTTTAAATTGTTTCCGTCCTGGGCGAATAGTGGCTCAGAGTAAGAAGAAGGGTCTCAAGATTTTTAAAAGTCATTGCCTAGCTCTTTTGCGGAGTGCACGTAGCTCAGCCGAAAATTAGATTTATATTGGAAAGTTAGCAATAAGTCTCTATCTCGGTAAGAGTGAATAAGAGTATTTGTGTACGGTTAATTAGTGTGTGCATTTTAGGGATATTTTCTGGAAAGTTTTCGCGGAGAGGAGCTTGATTGCTGGATTTGGCAGCGGCCCCCCAGAGGATCCAATTTTTGGAGGAGAAATTGGCCACCCACCTCTGGGTGGCCCAAGGTTTTTATACTTAATTAAAAGCCGAGTAAAAGCCAGACATGGCAGTAGGGAGCTATAGTATTTAAGTATTTATTTAATTTATTCCCTTAATTTAATTTATTAATCCCATTTATATGTACATTTATTATTTGTCGTGTATTCGTCCCAGAGGTACCCTGGTTAGGAAGCATAATGAATATGTCTATAGTTGTTAGTGGATCGTTAGATAATATATGTATTTGAGAGTGAAAAGAATATGTTAGTGTAAATTTGTTCTAGGGGGTGAGGTGGCGTTCTGAAGATCAGTGTCTGAGAGTTAAGGGGGTTGTCCGATTTTTGTAAGTCAACCTATGGTAGGGCGGGTAATGTTCTGGCAAATAATTCCAGCTATTTTTGCCTAGTATTTATGTTTAGTGTGTGAGCCGTGACAGGCATCTGAAAAGATATAAATTTTTTGTTGTTAGCCGACCAGTCCAGCTATCGAGGTCGTACTCATCCCTGAGTCAGCCGTAAGCTAGCCGGCGATCGATAGTGGGACCCGAGAAAGAAGGTCGGATCATAACAATATGCATGACGTCAGCGTCACGTGACGCTGAAGTCAAATTTTACTTCTACTACAATCTTCCTTCACGTGACGCTGAAATCAAATTTTGATTCTAAAATCTTCGGTACCGAAATTGAAGATGTTTCACATCAAAAATGAAATCAAATGTCCATTTAGCTGCATCTGGCCAGTAAATATACTGACACATCATTCTCAAAATACCTCGGAACACTCTGTCTATAACAAGACCTTGAGATCCGCCTTCTCCCACTCCAAACATATTTGCAGTTTCTCCAGACGACCGCAAACGAACAAGTGTAATCGCTACCAGTAACTTAAGTCTCATTTGGTGTCTCATTTGATTCTCAAGTATCAGCAAAATTCACGGCCCTTCGAAAACAGCTGGTTTACCACCACAATAAATAAGGTGAATCACAAGGGGTCGCTCATTAGCTCATGTGTGGTAAATTTGCCAATTACCAGTTTAAGAGGGCTATTGAATACCCTAAATAAGTATTTGTATGTAAGCAGTGGAAAGTCAGAGACGGCAAAAAGAATACAAAATAAGGAAGATGAACTGCTAGACGCCAATACAGATGAAGAAAATCATTTGTCGAACAACAACCACAAAAAAGAGATGGAGAAAAACTGGTTGTTGTTAGATGATGTGTCCTTTAGCTTCTTATTTTTTAATACTTTGGAACTTAGGACAGCCCAACCCACTTAAGACCAAGCCTAGTAACCGTGTCCCTCTTGCAGTACCTTAGCGTTGGTATGTTTTCAAGAGGGGATGCTGGCATGCAAGACTCAGCTAAATTCCTATCTATTTAGGACTTGAAGTCAATTTGCGTTGTCTTTTGGCGCGACGCAGCAAGTTGATTGTTTTTGCTGTAAAGTTGCTAAAAGCAGATCAATGAATCAAGTCGTTGACTATGAATGGTTTCACAATCTGTAGGCTTTGGCTCCTCACATTCAACAGCGAATTGGGAACAGTCTTAATGAACAGATTACGCGACTTCAATATTCTGAACAATTTGTTGCTTAATACTGACTGGTCATTTCTTAATCAAGTTCATTGTGTTGAAACTGCCACCAATCTGTTTTATTCTAAGCTGTACGAGCTATTTGATATCTCCATCCCACTGGAGATGGTAAGAAGCGCTCATAAAAATGTTCCATGGAGTTCTGCAAGCCTGAGACACTTGAAAAATGTGAAGTCTCGCCTTTTCAAAATTTATAAAAGATCTGGAAAAGCAACAGACTTCTCCAAATACTCGACTGCTAGGGCAATTTTTAGAATTTGCCATAAAAACTACCTGTCTCGAGTACAGAGTAACTTTTGTAACGATCCAAAGAGCTTCTACCAATTTGTAAATACCAAACGTCGTTCCAATGCCTTACCTTCTTCTCTTTGCTTTAAACATGAAAATGCCTCGTCCGACATTGACATTGCAAATCTCTTAAAATTCTTTCAATCAACTTACTCGTCGTCCGATGCCAGCAAAGGCTATTCTTATCCTATTTCCTCATACGATTTCATAAGCTGCACCACCATTTCTTTTTCTTCTGTCTTGAATGGTTTACTTTTGCTAAAATCTAACCTTTTTCCTGGCCCAGATAATGTGCAATCGTGCATCTTAAAGCAATGCGCAGACTCGTTTGCCTATCCTATCCACATCTTGTTTTTCAAATCACTTGAGCAGTCTAGGTTTCCAACTCCATGGAAAGAATCTTTCATTATTCCCTTACATAAAAAGGGTTCTTATTCTGACATTTCAAACTACAGGGGCATTGCGAAACTCTCTTCAATACCTAAACTCTTTGAACAAATTATGACATCTCAATTACAGCACTCATGTTCTCCTTTTATATCGCCGAACCAGCATGGATTTGTTAAAAACAGATCCATTACTACAAACCTACTGGAATTTACTTCTTCAGTGATTCATGGTTTCACTCAAGGTAAACAAACAGATGTTATTTTTACTGATTTTAGTAACTCTTTCGACAGTGTCTCCCATTGCCTTCTGATTTTGAAACTGAGTCTGCTGCGATTTCCACTGGGGCTTCTTAATTGGATAAAATCTTATCTCCAGACTAGAACTCAGAAAGTAGTCTTTAATAGTAGCACTTCTTATCCGGTATTTGTGACCTCTATAGTTCCCCAGTGTAGTTATCTTGGACCTCTTCTCTTCGTGTTATTTATTAATGACCTGCCTAATGTAATTAAGCATTCTCGTGCGCTGATGTACGCAGATGACTTAAAGATATTCTTGAGCCACAACTCGCCCAACGATTCTGCTCTGCTTCAGGTTGATTTGAATTCCATATTTATGTGGTGCTCTTACAATTTGTTGCATTTGAACAGGGACAAGTGTAAATCTATGACTTTTTATCGTAGAACCCCTCTTTATTGGATTCTTATCAACTTGAAGTTGAATCTTTCCAGCATCTGGGTATTACCCTCGACCATAAATTTTTTTTTTGGCACTCACATTGAACTTTTTGTGAATAAAGCCATGGGTTTGTTGGGATTTATTAAACGTTGGTCTAAGGAGTTCAATAATCCCTACACGACCAAGCTTTTGTTTATATCCCTAGTGAGGCCTATTTTGGAGTTCGGTTCATGTATTTGGAACATTCAATCAATCACCCTGTGTAAACGTATTGAATCTGTCCAGAAGCAGTACCTTTTGTTTGCCCTTCGCAACCTGGGTTGGGACCCACAGTTGAGACTTCCTCCCTATATTTCCCGGCTTAAGCTGTTAGACTTACCTTCACTTGAGCAAAGACGCACTATGTTGGGCTGCCTAAATGAGTAACCTTTCTCCCGTCAGTCCTTGAGTCAAGTAAAAGTGCTTTTTAACCACGACTGTATGTATGGTATTACTCATCCAGTCCATTTCAAATATCTCTTACCGGAGGTTCACAGCAGGGTTTCTTCGGAAAGTTTCGTTTGCGAATAGGCCTAATGGCCTTATCTTTGAATCTGCAAGCTGTTTGAGGGTTTCTTCATTGCTGGTGCCCATATCGGCGCTCCATGGAGTATGATCGAATTCACCAGATTTGCGATAAGTTTGCACCATGTTGCTTGAAGGTTAACTAATAGTTCACTATTAGATCCAGGCAGGCTTAGACCAAGTCTGATCCTGTAAATTCCAACTTCATTGTTGTTGTGTTAGAATTCACTAATTTTGTGCAGCTGTTTGTGTTTGCCAATGTTTCGGGGACTTACAATAACAATTATAATGCTCAACGGACTTGCGAAGTAACGAGAAGTTTCCCTCAAAAACTGCGGGAAGAAGAAGCAGAAGTAAGAATTAAGCCACACTTAATGTTTTACATGTTCGCAGCTAAAAACATGTTTTACATGTTACGCTTAACAGCACATTTGTGAAGTCTATGTAAATAGGCTGTGGGCCTTCCTTTGCTCTAGAGCAGCTGACGTCAAACTGACAACACACAATGTTAGGCCGACCCTCTTGTCCCTTCAAGGTAAGCTAAATTATTTACCTTGCAAGTCCGTAGAGGCCTTTAAGATCACTTTGATACCGAGAGTTAGATCAATCCAATACAAGAAGTGTTAGGGAAAAAATGAAATTACAAGTTCAAATCGTTGACTAAATGGAATTAATTGTAAATATCTGTGCTAATTTGTCCCCACAACAGGAAGGCTTTAACGGCTTGGCAGAAAATGAAGCAAGAAAGCGTTTAATCAATAATTCTATATAATTTTAAGCTTACAAATAAAATCGCCATTACCGTCAAATGGCCTTAAAGTATTTAAGTAAAACAAAAAAAATGAGCAAGTATTATGCGAAGCAACAACAGTGAACAATTTGTAGCACAACGTTGGCATGCATTTCGCCACACCGAGCTGAGCTCCTTCTTTTCGCGTTGCCTTCATTCTTGTTTTGTGTTTTTTCTCCTTTTTTTTCTTTTTGTAGTAAATAATTTTTTTCCTGGCCCCATATTGTTGCACTTCCGTGCTCAAAATGTGCCACAGTAGCAAAAAGTGTAGAAAAATGTTATAAAAATGCACACAATTTTGTAGTCAGCCATCTCTACCTACAACAACCACAAAACTGAAATGAAGTTACAACAACAAAAACAACAACAATATGGACATCGCGCACTTTGGTAAAAACGGAAAACGCCTGCACTTCCGCTTGCCTCACACACACAGCCAGAGACTAAAAGATCCTTTTTAGCACATTTTTGTTATGAGAGGTAGCACAGGGGGTATATTAGTTTTTGGAATAGAAGTCAAAATCAAGCGAATATTAAAGTAAACTTTTCCTCAAAGGGTGCAAAGTAGTTCAGTTTGTCTGTTATTTTCTTTTCTAACCATTGTCTCACGCGACTTTGGACCTTCAATATGTGGCAGTATTTTAGCAGCTTTGAAATGATGAAGGCATCGTTGAATATTATGCATTAGCAGCCCACATATAAAGCCCTCCATTTAGTACGCTTGCCATTATGATTTGGTGCAGGGTTCTTCCTTTGGTTGTGTTTTACTGCCCTCGCGGTCTGTGGTGCGGTTTTATAACTTCATTTCTACTTTGGCCCCAAAAAAAAAACATTGGGCGTTGGCGTGTCGCGCTCATTTGCAATTGCCATCCCCGTCTGTAATAAAATTTACTGCTTCTTTGTCGATTTCGCACACCCTTAAGCCCAAAACTGGTGGCCGTCTCCATTTCATCCACCATCTTTGTACTCCATTCTCTGCCTCTTTTGACTTACTTTGGCTGATTGCACTTGTTTAAGTGGCAACATTTTTTTTTGTTTTTTTTTTGCAGCTCATTTCTTTGCTTTGGGTGTTTAAGCCACAGAATTGCAATTTTTGTAATGGACATTGCATGTTGAATGCCAACATCCTGACCAGCTGTAACGAGCAGGAGCTGGAGAAGAAGGCGTAGCATAAGGCCAAAATTTTAACTTAAATTTATTTCCGCCTTCTGTTAAAGATTTTGATTATCAAGCAAATTTAACTTAGCTCATGATGTTCAAATGGAAACACTAATTGTGTTAATAGCGGAGTTATGCAAAAACTATGCTGTATACTTTTCGGCTTTCCCTTAAAGAACACAAACTTTTGTCATATATTTGGAGTTAGCAAGCGCTGTCCGCTTACGTAATGCTAAAATGTTAACCACAATGTCTATGCTTTGTTAGTTAATATAAGGAAAGGCTATTAAACATTTCTTGAGTTTTTATAAAACTGCAATAAGTTGCATTTCTTCCGCTTTTGGTTCTGCTCTTGAGAAAAACAGAAGTCGCAGTAGAAGCAACAGCAAAAAACGATTATTAAGAAAAGCGAAGCAGCAGGCGTCGCTTCATGATTTTTGATTTTGGTCTGCTGCTGCTTTCGGTCAGCGGCGTAAGTCGAAGCAGCAGCAAGTGTTTGTCTTTTGCAAAGCAACTTTACTGTTTTCTGCTTTTTATGTGTTCTTCTTGATCACCCCCCGGCCCCGTTATTTCTCTCAACACATAAAGCAATACATTTACCGTGACGCGTCTCAACTCGGTTGAAGATTACAACAACAGCGCGTTAAATTTTGGTGCCCACCGCTGTTCTTGATAATTCAACTTGACAACTTCCGTATCGACTGCGCTGCCATCAACTTGCAAAAACCGAACACTCGCTGCTGCTTCGACTTATGCCCCTGACCAATATCAGCGCTCCGCTGCTGAATCATGAAGCGACCATTGCCGCTGCTGCTTCGTTTTAGTTTAATAACAATTTTTTGCTGTTGCTTGTGCTGCGACTTCTGTTTTTCTTAAAAGCATAAGCAGAAGCAACAGATCATACAGATCAGTTGAAAACAGTCGAACCTGTAAAAAGTACACATTTTGCGACTTTAGCAGCTTCGACTGAAGCAATTTAAACCCTGCATTTCCTAACCTGTGTAAAGGGTATATCGAAGTCGGTCAGGGCCGAATTTAACTTAGGCTCTCGTTGTTTTTATACACTTGAAAAGTGTAATGATAATATTGCCCAGCAGTTTGTAACGCATAGAAATATTAATTTTCGACCGCATTAACTATATACACACCTGATCATATTAATAGGTACACACATCAACTCTGACTTTAAGGTAACAGAAAACAGTTTTATTCATTGTTTCAAACTATAAAAATTTGTTCTCATTGGTTCTTAAACTATTTGTTTTTAATAAAATAAACTTAATTGTAACATAGAATAATAATATAACATAGAAGAGATCATTTTGTGTTTCAGATACGTTTTCAGTGTGATCATAATAATAGGTACACTTCATGTGTTGGTAAGAAAATAAATTTTTATTTCCATTTTGTGTTCTTTTTTAGGTAAATTAGTATTTCCTTACTTAGTATCCAGTGTATCCACCTCTATTTTTGGCCACTACTGCTATTCTTTTTGGCATACTTTTAATAAGAGCCTGGCAGGTCTCTACTGGTGTCTCATACCACAGTTTTTGGACACCTTCCCATAATTTTTGTTTATTTGAAAATGAATGCATTGCCAATTTCTTTTTTAAGTCTCCCCACAAGTTTTCAATGGGGTTAAGGCCGGGGGATTGGCTTGGCCACTTCAGAACGTCAACTTTTTGGTCCTCGAAAAATTTAGATAACAGCCTTGATGTGTGTTTAGGATCATTATCTTGCTGAAATACCCAACGTAATGGCATATTTTCCTCAGCATACGGTACCATAACTGTTTCCAATATGGATTTGTACTCTTCAGCATTCATTTTGTTCGTAGTCTGATAAATTGGACCTACGCCGTACCAGGAGAAGCAACCCCATTATATTGCCACCTCCATGTTTGACTTTTTTTTTTGTAAACCGTGGATGGAATTTCTTTCCATTAGGGCGTCGAACATTCCTTTCACAGTCATTCCCAAACAAATTAATCTTGGTTTCATCGCTCTATAATATGTTTCTCCATTTTGTCTCCCCGGTGCATCCTACCCAGTCTTTGTGATCCCTTGCAAAAGTTTGCCTCATGGTGACATGGGGACTTTTCTGGCAATTCTTCCTGGTAGGTTGGCATCTTGTAGTCGTCTTTCGATAGTTAGAGCATTAACTGAATTCCCTATTTCGGCTGCAATAGCCTTCGATGGCTTAAATGGGTCCTATTTGCTCAAAGTTACTATGTAGTGGTCAAGAGTTTCTGTTGTTTTTTGTGGCCTTCCACGGGTTTCCTGACTTGGTTTTCTTTCTAATGCATTTTTAACAAAATTATGAGACCTGTTCATTAATTTGGCCAGGGCTCGTAAAGATTTGCCTTCTTTTCTCAGACTAAGAACCAATCGAGCTTCTTCTTTAGTACAATGAGAATTTCGACCCATTTTTTCTGAAAAAAATAATTATTTAATTCTCTGTATTGACAGGAACTATACTTAATTTACCTTTAGTTACCAAAAGATCACTGATTACAAAATTATTCACTTGATACTTGTGAGAAACGGAGACTGTACCTATTATTATGATCAGGCGAAATGTGTGGTGGACTCGCAATTTATAGAAAAGCTTTGATATACGGGGCGGCCCCTCTTTCAACTCTTTGTCACAGTGTGGCCAGACATTGACAACAACAAACGAGAGCGTAAGTTAAAGTCGGCTCTAACCGACTTCGATATACCCGTTACTCATGGAAACAAATGTTTAATAGCCTTCCTGTATGCCTGAGGCCGAAGGATGCAACATTTATTAATTCGGCTATTTATTATCCGCCAGATATTAATAGACATTTGTCAATTACTAAATCCAACATAAATGACTCCAAATTCATCACGATAAACAGATCAGACAACAAAACTTTTGAAAACGTATCACCTTTCCTATTAAAAACAAGAAAGGAAGTCGGTCAAGCCCGACTATTACATACTCTGCACCCTTAATGTCGCAGCTCGAATTTGGTTACGAGTCAAACGGCCAGTTAACACACAACGCAGTGCGCTCTCTAAGTCTCTCTCTTTCTCTCTCTCACTAAGATTGCTGCTGAACGCAATGCTTAGGTTATGGGTGGGGTGGGTGGTGTTTGTTAACTGACCGTTTTTTGCTCATAACTTGAGTATCGTTCATCCGATCTTTATCATTCCTTCAGCAAATCGATAAATAAGTACTAGTAAATAAGTAAATGAGTACTAGATATCTCTAGAAAGTACGAAGCATCTATCATCAAAACTGTAGGAGATATGACGTTTTTTCCAAATTGCGGGGGCGTGAGGGGGCGTGGCAAAAATTGAAAATAAACTTGATCTGCGTGCAGACAATAGGAGTCTACATTTCAAATTTGGTTGCTCTAGCTCTTCTAGTCTCTGAGATCTAGGTGTTCATACAGACAGACGGACGGACGGACAGACGGACATGGCTATATCGAATCGGCTGTTGATGCTGATCAAGAATATATATACTTTATATGGTCGGAAATGATTCCTTCTGGCTGTTACATACATTTGCACGACTTTAGTATACCCTTTTACTCTACGAGTAACGGGTATAAAAACCAAAAATTAAAATGTTGTCAACACTAAAAGTACGAAAAACCTTCTATTATTAAAAAATTCCGGTGTGTACCTATTAATATGATCAGGTATGTATTATATATCTATATAGGACCGATCAGTCGGAGAATGCGTCTTACTGATGCGTCATTACTGATGCGTATGTTCCATTTCATCGTTCTTACCCTCGATAAGATTTGCAAAATTTGCTTGAAATCGGATACAATAGGTTGAAAGTAAGACAAATTTAAGTGCTAGCGTTCTAAATGTCCTTGCAAATACCGGTTTTTGAAATATCCGAGGTTATCTTTCAAAATCAGCATTTGCAAAGGTATAAAAACTTCGACACAGACGAAGTTAGCTTCGCCTTCTTGTTTAGGATATGTTAGGTGAGGTTGGGTTAGGTTAGGTTAGGTTAATATAGGTAAGGAGAGGTAAGATTAGGCAGGGTAGGTTAGGTTAAATTAAGTTAGGTTAGGGTAGGAAAAGTAAGGTTAGATGGGGTAGGGTAGGTTAGGTTATATTAGGTGAGATTTGTTAATGTTACGTTACGTTACGTTACGTTAGAATAGTTAATGTTAGGTAAGGTTAGGTTACATTACGTTAGGTTAAGTTAGGTTAGGTTGGTTTAGGTAAGTCGTAGCATACGTTAATTTACTTTACGTTACGTTTCGCTAGATTAGGTTACTCAAGCCTAGGTAAACTCAGAGTATTGCAGTCTGTTACCATATGTTCTGAGTTGTCCTTCTTATTTTCACAGTGGCCCGTGACCCATTTCACTTGTTTCCTGCGCAGGGACAGGTTGTTGTTGTTGTAGGAACAATTGAACGGGTGTACTGTGTCGTGCGGACCGAGACCACATGAGGGACATTCGTCAGCGATTTTCGGGTTTATTCGTGATAGGCAGCTGTTTAGGCTCCTAATTTTTCCGGAGCGGAGCTGGGCCAATGTTGCCCTCGAGGACCGTGGCAGTGTCTTCTCGGCCTGCGGACAACGTTGTCTCTGTGAGTGCTGATGGCTCTGTTAACTGTTTCTGTGTGTGCCTGCTTCTTTGCTTCTGCACATGTTACGAGGGTGGGGGGCTCTCGTTTCCTAGGAGCTGTTTTACTGGTAGCAATTCAGTTCGTAGGTCGTGTCTTACGGGACAGGTTGTTCTTCCTGCTGTTCTTCTTTGTCTTCTTAAAGCTAATCTTGTTGCTGCTTATCGTATTGAGCACTGCTTGGCTAACTGACAGAATAGCTATTTATCTTTCCCAAATATTATTTTGCATATTTCGGAGATTGCACATATTTCGGTTTGAAATATGTTCGCAAATTATCCCTATTGAGTCAAACCTTTTCGTTCCCGGTTTTGAGCTCCTTGTTCGAGGTAGGCCGGAGGAGGGCTCAGTAAAGTTAAGTTAAGGACTTTTGCCAGCCCAATCCAATAATCATGATGTACGAACTTCCAAGGTAGGTGTTTGAGATTGTTGAGAAAGTAGACAGCAACATATTACTTGAATGTTTGCATTTGAGGAAGTCGGATCTAAACTTTTAAGGAGTACTTTTTACACCGTTTCTTAATTGTGGACGCTGGTTGGTTTCAAATAAAACAAAACCACAATCAAAGCTGTCGATTTTGGGGAATCGAAGTCGAAGTAAGCTAGGTTAGTAATACTGTCAAGGCAGTAAAGTGTGATTTTCGAATGGCGCATTACGTATACTTACAAAAATAAGCAATTAATTTCAAAACTCCAACTTGATACACACACATTTTAAAGCACTTTCAACCATCATTTAAATTCAACTCAGCCTAACCCCCGCCCCTATACTTATCGCTCCACTTGCAGGTTCACCGCCGCCAACTGTCACCTGGCTGATGAATGGGCAACTTCAGAATAGCGTTGTCGATTACACATACGACGGCACCATCAACAGCAAATTGGTTGTGCGCAACTTGTCACGCATCCACCAACATGCGGTCTACACGTGTCAGGCGAGCAATTTCCACAAGAAATTTGTGGCCACGAATATAACCATCGAGCTATACCGTGAGTACATTGATATAACCATAACCCCGTATTTTCCATATTAAATTTTCAACTCTGATTTGAGTTGAAATTGCGCAAACATTGCTGCTGGAATCGGTTTTGGCAAACAGTTTTATTTATTTGTTTATTTTACTTTTGTGTCGGTGCTGCTCTGCTTGGCTTTAAGCGTTGCGATAAAAGTTTTAACAAATAGCTGCGCAGATAAAAACCTTCGGCTCCATTCCACACAAAACGCACAAAACGAGATAATAATAAAATGGCTTATGCAAATATAGCCAAATGCAGCAAAACAAAACATCCTGGGATTCCGGTTACACCAGCTGTTTTTTTTGGTCCGCCTACTCGCATATTGTTTGACCAAACATTCAACGCCTATTAAACAAAAATAAAACACCATGTGAGGGGTGCATTTGGCAAACGGATTTATTATTTTGTGACAATTTTTTAAGTGCCCTTTTTTTTTTTGCAGCGACAGTGCAATTGTATTGCAAATTGCAAAATTGAATTAAACTGTAGCCAATTTGTGCGAAAAGAGATTTGCGCGAATAATAGAAAAAAAGTTATGTTGACACTTTCCTTTGTACGATGCGAGCACTTTTTTTGTATCTATTCAATATTTAAAATGAATTGATATTTTAAAGCTCTGGGAAATATGTGAACAGCATAATGAGCTGAATAGAAAATATTATATATTTGTGTAAATCACATTCGACTCCATCAAATGCTTCACAATTTGCACATTTTCCAATTAAAATAATCAAATTTGGAATATTTGTTAATACACATTGTGACAGCAATTTGTTGACCAACTGAATTGAAAATCACTCGCCATACAAATAAATAAACAATAAGCATAATTCGCCATAATGTTTGTAAAACACGTAACACCCCAAAACCCCTAAACCCCAACTGGGGTTCATTATCAGCCTCGCACATTGTTCGGATATTAGTAAATTTGTTTTAATTCGTAAATTATGCATTATTTGTATTTCAAGTTGGCAATGTTTACCAAATTGCCAAGTCTGGCTGATGACCAAAACGTAATGCCGATTGCTGTTTGTGCTGCAGCCGGGGCATTTACTGCGGTTTGCCGCACATTTTATGCGTTAATTTAAAAGGCGTGACATTTCAGTTAATCCGGCGAGCCATACACTTGCGTAACTATCTACATTATTATATATATTTTAATCGGCGTTTTTTTATTTTGCATTTATTACAATAATATTGGTATTGTTATTGGCATTAAACACGCGTGTGGGATGCACTTTATTGTAATTAAATTAATTATGCACATTTGCATTTGCAAAATCATTTAAATGCTTAATTAAACCCACTACAAAATACGACAAAAAATAAGAATAAAATGGAAGCGAACCCATTAAATAGTTGAGTTTTATGAAACAAAAATCTTGCTTGTGTTTGATTAAATATTTATACTTGATTTCCCCAATTGAAAGAGCAAAAAAAAACATCACCCAGATGTAGGCTAAGATTTTCGTTGAAGCTTCAAAAGCTTTTGAAACTCATTAGCCTGAATAATTAAGCACAATTTAGAAACATTCTGGCAAGTATTTGGCTTTAGTGCGAGTTTTATTTTAAAAACATCTGAACTAAAGTCATTGGTAGGCCTTCTTTTTTTTAGTTATAGTGATAAACAAGTAACTTAATGTGACTTTCTGAATAACAGATAAGGAGATTACGGGTTGAAAACCCAATATTAATATATTATATATTCATTAATGTGATTCTTAAGTCGACCTTTGGGATTCCCTAGCGGTTAAAGCAATGCTGGCATGAGGCTAACATCTAGCCTACCCGCTGCAGACAGGGAAAGACTGCTGATCATTGAACCGTGGTGATTCATGAAATAGATATACAGTGCCGTTCAACTGAATAGATTTTAAAAGTCTTAAATTTTTCCCTCTTTCTTTGTTCCAATTGAATTTTTTTCTATATTTTCTTTTTATGTTGAATCTTTATTTGTTTACTCATTTATAAGCAAAAATTCAGAATTATATGTGGTAATTCAGAATTTTGCCTTCATCGTGAAATTCGCTAAATGTGTGCTCTATTTTTGGCTCATCTAAATAGGTTTGACACTTTTGACTTCACTTTTTGATTGACTGCGTAATTGAAAAGAGTTGAATTCTTTTGTATACCAAAATTTAAAGCAACTGCTATATATATATATATATATATATATAACCGATTTTGATATATATATTGAATCTGGCTTAAAACACTATGAAAAAGTCAAGAAAATCGATCGAAGTTAAAACGTTGTGAGTAATTTTCTCCGTAATGAAGCAGACTATGGAAAAAAAATAGAGGAAAGCTAACTTCGGCTCGACCGAAGTTTACATTCCCTTGCAGCCTGATGTCGCCACTACTTTGAGCATTTGCTTCCCAATTTGTTATATGGCAGCTATACGATGTGTTCATCCGATTTGGACCAAACTCCCCAAAATTGTGTGGAAACATAGTTTTCACAACTGGAAGGTATAAAGACGCTACCATTGAAAAGAAAAAAATTTTTCTCACTAGAACTACTTTTTCGACCGATGGTTCCTATGGCAGCTATATGCTATTGTCATCCGATTTGGATAAAAATTGGTAGAATTGTGTAGTAGCATATAATATTGAGTAGTGAAAAGTTTGGGAGCGAAATCATTGAAACCAAAAAGTTTTCCTACTAAGACTTTTTTCCATACATATCTTTTGTAAGGCAGCTATACTCCATAGTTGTCCGATTTTCATAAAACTTGGTTGAATTATGTAAAAGCATAGAAAACTTAGAAATACAAGGATTGAAAACGTTTGTGTTGAAGACAAAAAAGTTTTTCTCACTAAAACTACTTTTTTGACCGATGGTTCCTATGGCAACTATATGATACAGTCATCCGATCCGGCCGATTACGACAAATGTGCAGCGTGTTTGTACCAAAAGACTTCGTGCAAAGTTTGGTTAAGATAGGTTTAAAACTGACTGAGGAGATAGAATAGAAACAGACGGAGAGACGGACATGGCTATATCAACTCAGCTCGTCATGCTGATCAAGAATTTATATACTTTGTGTGGTCGGAGATGCTTCCTTCTATGCGTTACAAACATCTGGACAATTTCAATATACCTTCTACAAGGGTATAAAAATGAATGGATGAAAAAAATATGCAACAACAGCATCGGAGAGGCGACTTAACGTACGATCTGCCTCAAATTCCCACCTTTCTGCTGGTAAAATTAGGGAAGAATGCGGTGTAAATGCTAGTGTGGCCACGGTAAAACGAATTATTCGAAGCGCTAAACACTTGAAGAGATTGAAAATTACAAAAATAACACCACTCAATGATGCTCTTAAGGAAGCACGACTTCGATTTGTCCGAGAACATATGACTTGGAACAAGGAGTGGAAGACGATGGTCTTCTCCAACGAAAAGAAGTTCAACCTCGATGAACCGGATGGCTATAACTACTATTTCCACGATATGTGAAAGGGAGAATGTTTTTTAAGTCGACATCACTCTTGTGCAGGTGGAGTAATGGTGTGGGGAGCCACATCGTTTTATGGAACATGCAAGCTCCAGTTTGTCACCTCGAAGATGAACGCAATAATGTACAAGACTATGCTCCAAAAGGCTTTTCCCCAGTTTTGCGGAGATTTATGGTCATATTCCATGGACGTACCAACATGACAACGCTCCCATCCATACCGCTCGGGTTGTGAAACCGAGGATTAAAGACCAAAACGTCAAATTGCTCGAGTGGCCGGCCGCCTTACTTCCCTGACATTAACATTATCGAGAACATTTGGGGACTTTTGTCCAGGAGAGTATACGAAGGAGGAAGACAATTAAGTGACTCTGAGACCCTAGTTGAAGCAATTAAAAAAGGCTGGTCAACAATTTCACTAAATAAAATTGAAAAATATGATTCCTTACCAAACCGTATGTTTGAAATAATTAAGAACAAGGGTAAATAATGCTATAACAGTGTCCTTTATTATTTAACTTACCTAGTGCCTTGAAATTTTGCTTTATATACTTTTGTTTAACAGTTTTAGTGGTCCAACCTATTCAGTTGAGCCAAAAAAAAATGGAGATTTTTTGTTATGTTTTTGAAAAATGAATAAAAATTATATAAAAACAAAACTAACAGAACAGAAACTTTACCATTTCACAAATGATTGATTTCTTTATACAACAAAATTTATTTCGCTTAAATCGGAGTGCTTGTTGCAGAGATACAACGTTTTTAACCTAAAACAAAAGTCAAAACTATTCAATTGAGCGGCACTGTATAGTCAACCAGCCTCCTTTGTGGTGTGCGTGTCTTGATTTAGAAAAGTTAGGAACAAACACTTAACTTATTGTCTTGGAGCCTGTCAAAAGTTCTATTAAGTATATTCATAAATTTGATTACGGCTAGTTCCATTAGTAAGGGTCATATAAAAGTTTGAAAAAGGTATTGAATAATTCAAATTGAGATTTCAAGGTCAATTAATTTTGAAATGCCGAAGGTAGCTTCGCATAAATTGCTTTTCCCACTACAGCATATTCACGACGATCAGGAAAGAATCATAGACTCTTTCCAAGTCTGTGAACCGGTTTTAAAGCAGTTTAAGCCAGCTTAAAAGTGAATCAGAGCTATAAAATTAAAATTATTTTAGGTATGAAGTGGAATTTTGGAGTGTAGGTTTGTAGCAGGATTGTAAATCAAATTAACCATTTAAATTTTTTGGGTAATTAAAAATGTAATTACACATTTTCATGTAATGAAAAATCGCATCGGAAATTACTTCAATTACTACTAATTTCATTTCAATTTGCAGCCCTGGTTCATAGTATGAAGTTCCCGGCTCAAAAGTGGTTCAGAGTCAGATCTCAGAAGCTATGAAGTGTGAGATATTTTACCAGCTTTGTATTTCAAAAATTTTTCGATCTATAATGTTGAAATTTGGTAAGTAGGTTGGCGGCTTAAAGTATGATTTTTTTTTCGATTCTGAACCAAACGGTTGAACCGGTTCAAAAGTAGTTCAAAACCATATCTCAAAAATAAATTGAACTGGTTCCGAAAAAGTTTTGACAGTTTAAACATAGAAACATGAAAGAAAGTCGGTCAAGCCCGACTATAACATAGTCTGTACCCTTAATGTCGCAGCTCGCATTTGCTCACGAGTTATACGCGCTCATCTCTAAGTTTCTCTCTCTCTCTCTCTCCCACTAAGATTGCCTCTGTTGAACGGAGTGCTGTGGTTATGGGTGGGTGGTGAAAGGTGCTAACTGGCCGTTTTTTGCTCATAACTTGAGTATCGTTCATCCCGTTCTTTATCATTCCTTCAGCAAATCGATAAATAATTTTGATTAACTAGATATCTCTAGAAGGTACTTACAATCTATCATCAAAACTGTGGAAGCTATGACATTTTTATCCAAATTTCGGGGGCGGAAGGTGGCGTGGCGAAAAATTTGAAAATAAACTTGATCTGCCTGCAAGTATAAGAAATATATGTCCCATACATGTCAATCCTCTATTTCTTACCATCTCTGAGATCTGTGCGTTCATACGGACGGACGGACAGACAGACAGACAGACGGACAGACGGACATGGCTATATCGACTCGGCTGTTGATGCTGATCAGGAATATATATACTTTATAGGGTCGGAAATGATTCCTTCTGGCCGTTACATACTTTTGCACAAACTTAATATACTCTGTGTACCTTCGGTACAGAGTATAATAAAGTCTGAAAAGGGTAAAAAAAAAGGCACTTTATGCAACTTTAGGCTCAAATTACTATAAATCTCGATGTGATGGACCAATTCTGAAAACAGATTCGAGTTCAGCACACGAAAATCATCTAGAATCACCACCAAACCTTCAATAAACTGGACCTTGTTACCTAGTGTATTTAATATTATTACACAAAGTGATATGATTATGGATTAGGTTCTGTCTAGTGAATATGCAGTTAACGCATTAAAAGTCATTTTCAAGTTTGAACAGTTTACCGGATCTAGTAACCCAATTCCATTTCCGGAATTTCGTATGAAAGTTCACTAATTTAAAATTGTTTCAGTGCGAAAATCCGCTAGAATTTTCATTCCACTACTTATTCTGAGCATTCATTTGAAATTTGAAACATTTTTTTAGATCATACATTTTTTGTGCATAATCAAAGTAAGCTTTACCCTCTAATTGAGTAAAAGTTTTGTTCAACTCTTTTTTGCATCATCTAAGAAGCATCTCTAGTGTCTACTAAACAAACAAATTATAAATAATTCTATGTATATTTCGCAAAATTTTTGAACAAAATTATATACACAAAGTTTGTTACTTCTTTGGAAAAACCCCCCTGAGGCGTGACGCGCTAACGGCCCAAGGATTGGCCATAGAATTTTATGGCTCTTTGAGCGCGCTTCTGTCAAGAGTTGTGCAGAACAGCAAAAGCAATTGATGTCAATTTTTACTTAGGCTTTTTGGGCTAATAAAAATAAAAATGTTTTGCGGCAACAGCTGGTGATGCGCATATTTGATATTATTGCCGCAGACACAGACAGACACACACACACACACATGCGAGCACTTAGGCAGCATAAAAGTAAACACGTCAGTAATAAAAGCGATTGAGCAGGCCAGGTCAATTAATGTGCATCAGACATCAGTACTTATAGGTAATATCTAACTTCAGGCAAAGCCTGATTAGACTTCTACGGAGCCAAAATTAACATCGAGTGACCCTCACCGTGCGGGACACACTTTGACTGCGCCGAAATTAGGTGCGTGTCGGCGCTTGGAAAACCAAGTTGAATAACAAGTATGACCTTAATTAGTTAATTTTATGGCCCTTAACAATTAGATTACTAATGTCACGATTCTCACACCCATCAAATGAGTAGCTAAAGCAACAACTATTTGGGAGTCAACAGATTTGGCAAATTCAATTGCATAATTCAATTAAAACTGAAATTTCCGTAGCCTTACGAGTTTTGATTGCAAGCTAAATGAAAAGGAGGTACATAACTAGATATGCGGATTAGTCAGTAAATCTTTGATTACTTAAAATTTTACACTGCTCGTGTCAACTACCATCTGTTAATAGACTACTGACATATTTTGAGCAAGCTGCGTCGATGAGTTTGTGTATGATAGCCATTATGATTTGCAACTATAATTTAAAAGAATAGAGGAAAACTAACTTCGGCTCCACCGAAATTTATATACCCTTGTAGGTTGTATAATTTAAAAAATTAAGGATTTAAATGATTTTCGTCGAACATTCTTAGCTGAGTTATTTCCCAAACTCATCTATAGATGACACCATTACTTTGACCATTTGCTTGCCAGTTTGTTATATGGCAGCTATACGATAAATTAATCCGATTTTTACCAAACTTCCCAAAATTGTGTGGAAACTGATAATATTCATAATTGGAATGTAATAAGACGTTACCATTGTAAACAAAAAAGTTTTTCTCACTAGAACTACTTTTTCGACCGATCGTTCCTATGGCAGCTATATGCTATAGTCATCCGATTTGAATCAAACTTTGCAGAATTGTGTGGAAGCATATAATATTTATGACAATGACAAATTGGGGAGCGATAGCATTAAAAACAAAAAAGTTTTTCCTACTAAGACTTTTTTTCAGACATATCTTTTGTATGGCAGCTATACTATATAGTTGGCCGATTTTCATCAAACTTGGTGGAATTGTGTAAAAGCATAGAAAATTTATAAATACGAGGATTGGGGGCGTTTGCATTGAAAACAAAAAAGTTTTTCTCACTAAAACTAGTTTTTCGACCGATCGTTCCTATGGCAGCTATATGCTATAGTCATCCGATCCGTCCGGTTCCGACAAATGTGCAGCCTATTTGTACCAAAAAACTTCGTGCAATGTTTGGTTAATATAGCTTTTAAACTGACGGAGGAGATAGCATAGAAACAGACGGACGGACTATATCAACTCAGCTCATCATGCTGATCAAGAATATATATATACTTTATGTAATTGGAGATGCTTCCTTCTATGCGTTACAAACATCCGGACAATTTTAATATACCCTCTACAAGGGTATAAAAATCGAAAACTCGAATGAAACACACACAGAAGACGGGCAGCTTAGCCCACTCGACTATCGTCCATAAGCTACACGTCTCGTCGAAACCATACTTAAAAATGAACGCAGTTGGTATTTGTACGCATCTGACAACGAAGAGCATGCGTTCTCTCTGTGAGCGCCAGTCTAACGCTTGCCCTCACTCCCCTTGCCTATAAAAACCAATTGAGAACGAATTTAGCTCGACTCCAAGAGCAAAATTCTTGAAAATTCAAGAACGAATAACTTTTTTTTCAAGACATTTTGTACCCAAATTATTCGTTATAGTTTTTATATTCTGTACCTAAGTGTACACAGAGTATATCAAGTTTATGCAAAAGTTTGTAACAGGGAGAAGTAATCGTTGCAGACCGTTTAAAGTATGTATATTCTTGGTCAGCATCAGCAGCCGAGTCGATATAACCATGTCCGTCTGTCCGTCTGTCCGTGCGAACGAAGATATCTTATAGATGCTGTAAGGTAAGATCACTGTATGGGACATATATTTCTGATGCTTGCAGACAGAACAAGTTTATTCCCAAATGTATTGCCACGCCCACGCCAGCCCCCGTAATATGAGCGAACAGCTGCACTAACTTCTGACAGAATCGGTGATAGACTGTCGCTATCGTTCTAGAGATACCTAGGTAAACAGGGTTATCCACCAATTTGCAGAAGGAGCGACGAAGATTGGATGACCGATGCTCAAGTCTCTGGGCTAACAAACGGCCAGTTGACTTCTGACATGAAGCGGTGTCGGCTAAGCATTCGGTGTGAATCTAGGCATCCTAATCTATGTTGGCAGTGGATTTGGAACTTTTTTCTTGTTTTCGGAGCTCACGCACAAGTGCCCGACCCATCTAATACTAATTAAAAGCTCAGCTAAGCCTTTTTGTACAGTAAACCTATTCGTTATACTACCTTTTGCCAACACAATAAATAGAAACATTTAGATTTTCTTAATTTTATGCAACACGCACCTGTTTCACTGCTCAGAGCAATAGAGAAAGAAAGCTTAAGCCGGGCATTGTTTGCCATAAGGAAGTATGATCAACCACTTGGGTGTTGCATAGTCAGCGTTTCTACTTATACTCCCCTGCAGTTCTACGCCTGTTTTTCTAAATTTTATTCTAAATTTAAGTGAAATTTTTCTAAGAACTTGGGCAGTTTGTGTGGTTGGTGGCGCGACATATCAACTGCTCAAGTAAAATTCTTCAAATCAAGTTCATTAAAAAGCAACGGAATTGTACCTTCATCTCTTGGAAATATTGATTATCTCCAACTTTGTGTGGTCAGACACAACATTCAAAACATATTGCCCCATTGTATTTGTTTAGTTGAAGCTTGATTTGAACTGCCTATGCAATTAAAATGATTTACATTTTATTTATGCCCTTCGATATTCTTATCATTATTATTGTTTCCTTTTGCTATATTTATATATTTTTATTGTTGCAGTGAATGCCAAAACGCCATTCCCATTCTTTTTCTGCTGTTTGGCATCCATTGTCCATCCACTGACCCATCTTTGTAATTTGTTGCAATTAATTTTAATTGCATTGCATGTCATTTTCATTTCGTATTCGATTTTTCACACACAATTTGAATAAATAAACAAAAGGCTGCGCAGCAGCCAGGCAAAGCGAGCTAAATGTACAAAAATAAATGAAAAACAACTTAAATGCCATTTAAGCAAATAAATTAACTATGAAAATTAATGCACGCTCTCAGCATAAATACAGTAAATATAAAACTTGATTTTGCATTTGCAGTGCGACCATTGTTGGTGGAAATCAGCTTCAACAATCAGCCCATGTCAGCGGATCGGAAATATGAAATTGAATGCCAGGCAATTGGATCGCGACCACCGGCAAAGATAACCTGGTGGATGGGTAATCTGGAATTGCACGGTCATAGCCAGAAGGTGAGCTCTGGATGGCAAGCGAACGTTGTCTGTTTAATTTGATTAATGCATTCTCATTCGCAGGTCTCGGAGGATGGCAATATAAGCACTTCCGTATTGTCCATCACACCCACAAGGGAGGATCATGGCAAGGCTTTGTCCTGTCGTGCCACAAATGAATTGGTTCGCAATGGCATACGAGAGACGGCCATGAAACTGAATGTGTTCTGTAAGTAAAATATAAAAAAAGTACAAATACGAAAGATAATTCTGAACTTGCTTAGGTCTTTACCATATTTATAAGACACTTTGTTTATTATTTTCAAATATTCTTCAAGCATACAAAATATATTCAAATGTTTAGTAATACAATAGGAAAATTTTTCAACATTATTTTCAACCTTATTTTATAGCCTATTTTCACTAAAGAAAATATGTACATTAGGGGGACATTTAATGTATGGAAAACTGTAAGGCCATAGTGATATCCCCTTTTAAAGTAAAATAAAATGGACTTAAGTATAGTAGTAAAGGTACCTTGATCATTGAAAAATTTGTTTTTAATATAACCAAGACAATATGTAAATAATATTTACTAAACATATATTTATGCGAAATCGTGTATTACTGTACAATTTCTACTATTCTGCGATGTTAACTTCTATAAGAAAGCCAGATTTTGCCTTACACTATGAGGGATATCTTTGAACTGATGTGCTGCGCATCACGGCTGGGAAGTTTTGTATGTTTGCAGAGAGAAAAAAAAACAAAAAGAAAAGGTTAAATAAGTTTAGTGTGATGTAGAGAAACTATTGCCTGCTACCTCTACTGGGTGGGACCACAGGTCTAAGGGCGTGAGGTCAGTGGGATTTAGCGGACACTCAAAGCGGAGTCTGGTATCGTAGGGACTGAGACCACATTTGTTACAGGCGTCGACGCCTTCAGGGTTGATGCGGGCTAAGTAGCTGTTGAGGTGCCTACTTTTTCCTGAACGATGTTGGGCCAGCGCCGCTCTGAAGTGTCTTTCCAGTGTCTTCTATGCAGGATCTATAGGTGGTGGTTTGCTTCCTAGAACTACTTTATATTGGTATGCTTTTATGGTATGGGCAACCAAGTCTGCGAGTGCCGTATTTTTGGCCTCAGCGCACATGGTTTTTGACACAATGCCATTTCCCAGGAGCTGTTGAACTTTAGGGAGTTCTGTCCTCAGGTCGAAGCGCACTGCTTTTGATCTCCTGGACATGCTATTCTTAGTGCAGTCATGGTTGCGCATCACGGTTGCGGCCGTTGCTGCGCATAGTCTATTTATACGATCATTCCGAAACTTTGAGGAGGATAGAGTGTAACAAATGTGGTCTCAGTCCCCATGATACCAGACTCCTCTTTGAGTGTCCCCTAAATCCTACTAACCTCACGCCCTTAGACCTGTGGTCCCACCCAGTAGAGGTAGCAGGCAATAGTTTCTCTACATAGTTTCTTTACGTGGATTTCTATACGTATTTGTCTAGAACGTACGGACATGGCTCTAAGGACTCTTCTGATCAAGAATATATTTACTCCATAGGATCAGAGATGCTTCCTTCTTATTATATCCTTGCAAAGGGTATTATAGTTTGCAACGCATAGAAATATTCATTTCCGAACCCATAAACTATATATATTCTTGATCAGGGCGACGAGCTGAGTCGATTGAGCTTTGTCCGTCCGTCTGTCTGTTTCTACTTTCTCAAACTAGACAATGAGCAGTTTTAAAGCTATCGAGCTGAAATTCTGTACAGTGTCTTCTTTTGACTGAACGCTGATAATATGTCGGAACCGACCGGATCAGATGGCTATATCTTATAGCTGTCATAGGAACCTTCGGTCGGAAAATGGGTCTTAGTAAGAAAAACTTTTTTGTTTTCACTGTTAGCGTCCTTAAACTCTGCTATTATTGATATTCTATGCTTTCCAACAGATTTGCAAAATTTTGGTCGAAATCGAATGACTACATCTTATAGCTGCCATAGGACCGATCATACGGAAAATGGGTCTTAGTAAACAAAAACTTTTTTGTTTTCAAGTAAATCGTTCTTAAGGTCGGTGATTATTATAATTAAACGATTTCAAACTAATTTGAAAAAGTTTATCGACATCGGGTGACTATATCTTATGGTTGCTTTAGGAACGATCGTTCGAAAATGGGTCTAAATAAAAAATTTTTTTTGTTTTTAATGTTAGCATCCTTAAACTCGCTGATTACTAATTTGATATGCTTTCAAATAGATTAGCGAAATTTGGTCGAAATCGGATGACTATATCTTAAGGCTGCCATAGGACCGATCGGTTTGAAGATGAGTCTTAGTGAGAAAAACTTTTGTTTTAAATTTTTTCGTTTTTAAACTCGGCGATTGTTAATTTGGATATGTTTTCAAAAACCTTCTGGAAACTTGGTCGAAATCAGTTGCTTATCTGTCGTAAAATATGTTTTAGTTAGAACAATTTTTGATTTTTATGTAAACGTTCTTAAACTCTGACATTTCAAAAACAGCATTTGCAAGGGTATAAAAGCTTCGGCACAGATTAAGTTAGCTTGACCTTCTTGTTTTTACACACATTTGCACAAACCCATTATACTCATTACAAAAAAGATATCCTTTCTTGTGTGAGAAATTAAAAATGGTATTTTGTAATTTTTCTTTGTTTTATTTAATTGTGCAAGAAAGTGATTTTTTAAAAATCAAGTCATAACTAGAAAATGGGAAATTTTTATGCGAGGGATGCAATTCTGTTTGAAGAGAGGGACACAAACCTGCTTACAAGATTTTCAAATAAGAAAATAAAATCTCTCGAAGTTCTGTGGCACCGACGGATTTTTCGAAAGATTTACTAACCAACCGTCGGCGAAATCTCCATAGATTTCTCACTCGCCCATGATGGCGTTCTTGTAGGAAGCCTATTTCGGTGTCAGCACGACTTGAAATGAGTCGACCTCGGGTATTTTTTAGCAAGAATCCTTTTTCGGGTTGAATATAGTTCGATTATGGAGCTCTGTTATCTTTGATATACTTCCACCCAGCCAATTTCCAGATCAAATCAAGTACGAATAACGAGCTTACATCAATACCGGACCTTCTTGATTGGAACTGAATAAAATGAAATATAACAATTTCGAGCATACGTGCGGCTGCTCACTTGAGCTAAAGATGGGATCAAGACAAAAATTGCGGTGCTAAAAATAATACGTACTTCAATCCATTTGAAGTTGGTTTCAGAAAATCCGGGATCCAGCGACTTGTGACATCGTTTGCGATGATTTTACTTTAGATATCTCGGATTCTTTTTAGAGAATTTTGTTTTATTAACAAATGATTTTTTGCTAAAGGGTGTTTCCAGAACGCACGAAAATAAATTTTTATGTAAAACTTTACATGAATCGAAACAAATTGAAGATGTTTTGAAATCTGTATGCTTTTACACAGCAGACTTAATTGTATGAAGTATTGTGCCGTAATAAATTGTTATGTCATCGGTAGACATCGGATTTTATGCACTTTTTTAAATGAAGGTTGCTTGAGCTGAAAATTTGGATTTATACTAATTAAATAACCCACTTTACATTGAAAACTGCATATTCAATTTATGCAAATTTTGCATATGCAAAATATGCAATTGTATAAAAAATGGAGAAGTTTACAAGAATTCTCATTCTTGAGCTTAGATAATTATAAAGAATATATAGATGAAAATATAGACGGTTAAATGTAAGTTTTTAACCGAGCAAATTTTCTAAGGACCTAAGATAACTATAAAGGTTGGATAGATGGCAATTGAAGACGCGTATATAAGAGGCTTAGACCAAAAACCGCAAAATTTGACAAATTTTTATTTGTGTATTTACAAAAGCGCGGTCGTTGGTAAATGAGAGGCGTGGATTGAACAGGTCCAAATTTGCCAATTTTTCGGATGACCTAATATTATTATGAAGGCTTTATGGATGGCAATGTAGACGGGTGTAGGGGAAGAGGAGGTATAGATCGAATGGTTAAATGAATCGCGAAATTTGCCAATTTTTCATATGACCAAAGATTATACCCTCAAGTTTTTGCCGGCTCTGGGTCTCATTATGCTTGCATATAACTTTAAAACAGGAGCACACCACACCACAAAGGAGGTTAGTTGACCGAACAGCTGATTCAATGGTATCTCTACCATATCATCAGCGGTCTTCACATGGTACCTCAATGAGAAAACAACTCCCTCCTCATGCCTGAGATGGCATAATCGCTTGGAAACTCCAATGCGATTCAACAGCAAAAACAGACACAACGAGCCAGAGCCGCGCTGTCTGTGGCCTTTGTACGTGTGTGTGTCCCCCAATGGTCTTACAATGTTAGTGAGAGAGATTTCCTCTTCATTGCTAACACAGTGACCAATAAAGGTTATTATGAAGACTTAATAGACGGCAATAGTAGAGATAGTAGGGTAAATATAGGAAGTGTAGACCGAACTGTCCAAAAAATCGTGAAATTTTCAAAATTATTATTTGAGTTTAGATTTTTTGCGAAATATGCAAAATTTTATGAGTCATCATTAACATGTGATAGATGGCAATTGTGGACGCGTAAATGCTTAACTCCAACGGTCCGAAATTTATAAAACTTTTGCATGAGTTTGACTATAATGTAGACGGGTAAATTGACGGTTCAAGAGTAAGCGGTCCATAAATCCTGATATATACAAAAATTTATGTTTAGTTAAGATTATCATGAAGATTTAATAGTTGGAAATTAAAGACGGGTAAACAGGAGCTGTCGGTCAATCGGTTTAAAGAAATTTTAGCATTTGCGAAATTTTTATATGAGTTTAGATTGACACGAAGACGGGTGTACTGACGGGTAAAAAGGAGGTGAAGATCATACGGACCAAAAACTCGTGAAATTTGTAAAAAAAAAAAAAAAAAATAGCGGAAAGCTAACTTCGGGTCGACCGAGTTTATATACCCTTGTGGCTTGTTTAATTTATATAAATTAAGGTTTTAAATGATTTTCGTCAAACATTCTTAGCTGAGTTATTTTCCAAACTCAGCAATAGTTGGCGCCACTACTTTGACCATTGTGGCAGCCCTGGCCACACCATTTATCGAGCAGCATTCCTGACGCGATAGCAGAACGACAACAAGCGCCATCCCTGGCGCTCAGTTTCTGGCTTCGCTTCGGCCACTCGCGGCAAGCGCCTGCATCGCTCCGTTCGATTTGACGATAATTGTTAGCTTATGTAATATTCAATAAAGTTAGTTACACATTAAAACCTCGTAGCTAAACCATTTTTTTTGGTAGTTTGTTATATGGCAGCTATACGATATATTCATCAGATTTATATCAAACTCGTCAAACTTGTGTGGAAACCGATTATATTCATAACTGGGAAGCTTAAAGACGCTACCATTGAAAACAAAAAAAATTTTCTCACTAGAACTACTTTTTCAGCCGATCGTTCCTACGGCAGCTATATGCTATAGTCATCCGATTTGAATCAATCTTGGCAGAATTGTGTGGTAGCATATGGTATTGATCAGTAACAAGTTTGAGAGCGATAGCATTGAAAACAAAAAAGTTTTTCCTACTAAGACTTTTTCTCTGAACTAACTGTTGTATGGCAGCTATACCATAAAGTTGACCGATTTTCATGAAACTTGGTGGAATTATGGAAAATCATAGAAAACTAAAAAAATGCGAGGATTGGGGGCGTTTGCATTGAAAACAAAAAAGTTTTTCTCACTAAAACTAGTTTTTGACCGATCGTTCCTTTGGCAGCTATATGCTATAGTCATCCGATCCGGCCGATTCCGACAAATGTGCAGCGTATTTGTACCAAAAGGCTTCGTGCAAAGTTTGGTTAAGATAGCTTTAAGACTGACGGGGGAGATGGCATAGAAACAGTCGGACAGACAGACGGACATGGCTATATTAACTCAGCTCGTCATGCTGTATGTATATACTTTATGTGGTCGGAGATGCTTCCTTCTATGCGTTTCAAACATCTGGACAATTTTAATATATCCCCTCTGCAAGGGTATAAAAATAAGATGTGTGCAATCAGAACTTAAATCGAAAAATCCGATGTCTAGTCATCTGGAATCCAGTCTTAAAGGCCTATACTCAAATGAGATAAAAATTTAGTTCGGCACTATATTTCATTTAAAAAGGATTGCCTATCAAAATTAAGCAGATTTCGAACTGTTCAAAACTGTTTCTTTTCATCTGAAGTTCGACATAAAAACTAGAAAACATTTGACACTTGAGAAGAATTCTGCTGGTGCTGATTTCTAATCTTAGTTCGCTTATGAACTCGGTTTGCTAAAGTAAACCCATCGTCCGGGTCTATTTTGCACACTTAATTGCTCGCATGTTTGACATACGCTTCTCGGGCTGCTTTATGACTGCCGCAGACATAAACTAACGATACGCTTGTGTGGACCGACCAATCCCATAAACTATGTCAAGCGCTTATCGCTCATGTCCTCGGGAATCAATACTGTTTTGCATACAAATGCCATAGACATGGCAGCGGCTGCTTGGCGCAGAACTTTTTTTTTTGCCCTTCTTTTTTTTTCTTTGGTTTTTCTGTGGGCTCGAATGTCAAGCGTTTGTTTGTTTTATGGGCCAAGGCAAAGTTTCTTAATAAAATTTCTATGGCAGGAGTAAAAATATGAAAAAGGCAACTGGCGCGCACTAGCGCGAAGGAGGTCCCCCTCCACTGCTGCAGCGTCTTCTGCTCCTTCGAGATGTTGTCAGCACATCGAGAGACGCTGTTTGCCAGTGAAAACTTTTACTCCTTTGGCTGGCTCTCTCATTTTTGCGTTGATATAAAAAATTAGATAACAATTTCAATTTCCATGCTCATTTACATGTTTATAGCGTGCTTAAAATATTTTGCATCCCCCGCTCGACGACGGCTTCCTGTGATTTTATTTTGTCTGGGAAGTGAAATTTTGTGTCTTCTTTAAGCGCGTTCGGTTTTTTTTTTGTTTGCTGTTGAAATTGAAAAGTTGAGCGCAGCCAATAATTTTCTCATTATATCACATCGTAAAGAAAGTAACCTTAAATATCTTGATCCGGTAACCGAAAAACACCTCTGAGCTCGTTTTCCACACAATCAACTTGCATTAGCAGTAAAAATGAAAACCAACAGGAAATACCTCAAAATTAAAGTCATATCCGACAGCGTCGAAAATAATAACCAGACTCGTAAGGAATTACCCGCAAAATCATGAGAATGTCTGCCACTTGCAATTAATTTTAGCCTTGGACCATTTTTCTTAAGTTTTGCCCGGGCACAAACAATAAGTTTCAACTTAATGTAATTTATATGGCCAGAAGCTGCAGCAGCAGCAGCAGCATCAGCGGGTGGAATCAATTTAAGTGCTGCTAACGAGCAGTTGTTAAACTTTTCGCAATAGACAATGACAGGCCACACATAGTGCAGTCGCCTGCGAGTGCAACATAATGTGGCAGTGGCACTCAAAAGTCGTTACGTTAAGCTGCAGTTACGGGTTTTGGTTTCGTTTTTTTTTTTGGACTAGCCTCTTGGAGTGTGTGCGTGTGTGTGTGTGCCATAAAATGCATTAGTCCAGGGCAGAGTTTAGTTGGCCAGCTGAACAGCTGACCAGCTTGGCAAGTGACATTTATTACCACTTAAGCCCAGCCCCAGACCGCAAAAGTGCGGCCTGCCAGGCAGACTCCGAAGGCTCAGATAATGCTGCTTGCCAGGATGCCAAGGCTTAAAGTTAATGAACTTGTTGAGGACACTGCAAAACTCTTTAAGATATGCAAATTCCTGCTTCCCCTCTCTCTTCCCGTCACGTTTCATGCTGTGCCTTTGGGGCAAGTGAATTTCATTTTCATTAACAAGTCTTTCCGAAAGACAAAATCGGCTTAAGGAACAAAAAACTTGCTTAAAAAACTACAAGACAGCCAAAAACTTGCCAAAAACAAAAAAAAACAAAAAATAATAATAAGCAAGTGGAAGGAAGGAAACTGAAGCGACACTAATCACAGATAAGCTTAGATTAACGCCCTTTTCTTTCTTACTTTCTTGTTTCTTTCACATTTTCTTTTTGTTTTCACTTGGCAGTTGCGGGGGCAACAACAACAACAACAACAACACATTGCATTTGATAGGCAGATGCAAATACCCACCAAAAGAAAATTTCTTACTCATGCCAAATCCATTTGTCTTTCCTTTGCAGTTATCCCCACCTTACAACTGGACCTCGGCTCAAATCTGAATCCAGAGGATATTGAAGAAGGCGACGATGTTTATTTTGAGTGCAAAGTGCATGCAAATCCGGCTGCTTATAAAGTGGTGTGGAAGCATAACGTAAGTAACTTGAAATGTTCATCATAAAATGTAAGAGAAAGCATAAAAATGTAGAAAGTCGACGTTTTTTAATAGCTGAAGAATAGAAGGAAATCTAGGTTAAACATTTATTAGTTAAGTTAAATTTAAGAAAATAGCTTTAATTTCTAGTTCAAATACTATACAGCTTTTCTGCCTGACTTAGGCACGATTTCTCAATGTCCGTTTAGTCAAACTGACTGAAAATCTGTTCCAACCCAATGCCAATTCTCGGTGTTTCTGAAATCTCTTTCGGTTGGTTTCAAAACTCTCGTATTGTGTTAGAAGATTTAGCAAAATTCACCAACCAAATAATTTTGATAAGGAAAACTAATTTTAGAAATGGTGCTTAACAGAATGCTAAGAGTTAAGTGTGTGTCAGAGTGTGTGAGTTTGAGATGTAAGATTTAAAAAGAGAGGAAAGCTAACTTCGGCTCGACCGAAGTTTATATACCCTTTAAGGTTGTATAATTTATAAAATTAGGTTTTTAAATGATTTTCGTCGAACATTCTTCGTGAAGTTATTTCCCAAACTCAGCTATAGATGGCGCCACTACTTTGAGCATTTGCTTGCCAGTTTGTTATATGGCAGCTATACTATAAATTCATCTGATTTTAACCAAACTTCCCCAAAATTGTGTGGAAACTGATAATATTCACAATTTGAAAGTAAAAAGACGCTACCATTGCAAACAAAAAAGTTTTTCTCACTAGAACTACTTTTTCGACCGATCGTTCCTATGGCAGCTATATGCTATAGTTATCCGATTTGGATCAAAATTGGCAGAATTATGTAGTACCATATAATACTGATCAGTAACAAGTTTGGGAGCTATAGCAATGTAAACAAAAAAGTTTTTCTCAATAAGACTTTTTTTCAGACACTATCTTTTGTATGGCAGCTATACTATATAGTTGACCGATTTTCATCATACTTGGTGGAATTATGTGAAAGCATAGAAAGCTTATAACATACGCGGTTTGGGGGCGTTTGCATTGAAAACAGAAAAGTTTTTCTCACTAAAACTAGTTTTTTGACCGATCGTTTCTATGGCAGCTATATGATATAGTCATCCGATCCGGCCGATTCCGACAAATGTGCAGCGTATTTGTACGAAAAGACTTCGTGCAAAGTTTGGTAAAGATAGCTTTAAAACTGACGGAGGAGATAGCATAGAAACAGACGGACGGACAGACGGACATGGCTATATCAACTCAGCTCGTCATGCTGATCAAGAATATATATATTATACTTTGTGTGGTCGGAGATGCTACCTTCAATGCCTTACAAACATCTGGACAATTTTAATATACCCTCTACAAGGGTATAAAAAGGGCGGGCTTCCATTGAGTAACGAGTTGCTATTGATGTGCGCACTAGATAGATGAACTGTGATTGGAGCTGGATGAACTGGAACCACCACAGCTACTCCCCTCCCTTAATGATGCGTCGAGTTGACTGGCATATTGGGCAAGTTGACGCTGAATGCTGGCTTGTAAAGTGTGATTTTTTAGCAACTTTCATTTTGTTCACACCGTTTTTGGCAGCTCAGCTGTTTTCATGTCACATTTTACTGTCAAACATGTTCAGTTTGGTCTATAATTTGACCATGAATCGACTTATAAAGGAACAACGCTTGCAGTTTGTTGAATTCTATTATCAAAATTCATTCTCGTCCAAATACACTCTGTCCAAATACATCACCCCACATAGAGCAAAATCCTCGAAAATGAGGAGACGATGTAATTGGGGACCGCTTGGCGCCCCTGTAAGTCCCTCTCCGTCGCGGGGTTGAAGAAGGTCTGACCAACTAAGCTCCAGTTTTTCCCCAATGATTCCAAATTTTATTTAAAACGTTATAAACCTGTATTCCACAGTTTTGTCCTAATCTTTCTTACACTCCTAACCGCACTTTGGTTTTGTTTCTCCTATTCTTTTGGGATGTTTTGAGCCCTTTGGCCAGCTCACCTGGTTCCCTTCGACAAACGAGCGCGGCTTTGGCAAACGGTGGGCGACTCCCCCAATGAGGACGCGTGGCTCGGGCTGGTTCTCCTGGCGAGGATCGATGACTGTTTGGTGAGGATCGGTGGTTTTCTTTGCGTTGCACCATGGGGTTTTTTCCTTGTACTGCGACTTCACCGCGCGCTTGGTATACTTGGCGTTCTTCCGGGGCACGTCTGGTAAACGCGATCAAAACTTCATTCCCTCTCCCTTCGGCTTTCCCACCAAGGCGAACCCGGCTCTGCTCGCGCCTGGCTATGCCGTCGGTCG
This sequence comes from Lordiphosa magnipectinata, assembly GCA_037044535.1. NCBI lineage: Eukaryota > Metazoa > Arthropoda > Insecta > Diptera > Drosophilidae > Lordiphosa > Lordiphosa magnipectinata. Next base: position 50,432 of record JBAMBO010004239.1, on the reverse strand, counting down.
CGGTTGCCGGCGACGCAAGTCTATTTGCTTTCTCCTACGCTTGGCATAGGCACGTGCCTCTGCCGACGTCCGGTGCCATTTCGTTATAGCCGTTGATTGGTCGCTGGCTCTTATCGTCCGTTGATCTGCCCTCTCTGCTGCTGCTGCGGACCGGGGAGCTCTCTGAGCGCCTTCTTCTCTCCTAGAACATGCCGTGGCTCCCTCTCTCTCTCTCTCTGAGCGCGATTTCCTTCCCCCTTCCTCTTTGATAATGAAGCCGGCCAGTGCTGTTCAATCCTTACCATTGCCGCCGCTGCCAGTGATGCGCGTTTGTTGGGTGGGAACCAGTTCCGGAACCTAATTTAAATAAAAGCTAAGAACTTATTATTGCCTTCGTGGCGAGGGATCGTAATATAAGTAGATTATTATTATAATATTATATATTTGGGAGGTCACATTCTATGTGTCCTCACAAAGTTGAATGAAGATTCACTTTTTTTTTATCGGAAAATTGTGTTCAGCGACGAAACTCATTTCTGGTTAAATGGATACGCGAACATACAAAATTGCCGTATTGGGTGTGAAGAGCAGCCAGAAGCGTTGCAAGAACTGGCAATGGATACCGAAAAATTCACTGTTTGGTGTGGATTATGGGCTGTTGGCATCATTAAACCGTACTTTTTGAAAGATAACGAAGGCCGGAACGTTCATGTGAATGGAGAGCGCTACCTTGCAATGATTGCAAACTTTTTTTGCCCAAAATGGTAAGAGCTGGACTTGGCTGATATGTGATTTCAACAAGACGGTGCCACATATCACACAGCACGCGAACCAATAGCCCAATTTAGAGGCGAGTTCGGTGAACACTTTATTTCATGTTTGGGGCCAGTCAATTGGCCACCTAGATCGTGCGATATTACGCCATTAGACTATTTTTTGTGGGGTATGTTAAGGCTCATGTCTATAGCGACCAGTCCGCAACAGTTGGCGCACTGAAATCCAATATTGAAGAATTTATTCTTAACATACAGGTCGATATGTTAGAGAGAGTATGCTAAAATTGGACCCAGTGTATGAATCATTTGAGGCGCAGCCGCGGCCAATATTTACATGAAATCATCTTTAAAGATTAAATTCTATAGATCGTTTTATCGACGCAAATTAAGATTTCATAAATTTTTCTGAATTTTATGTATTTTTTTTTTAAATAAATGTTTCTTAGCGATCTTTCTAATTATTAGAATGTTGATGTTAGCTGGCTCTAGGTCGAAAAGAAAAACTCAGTGTTTTTGGTTTGTTTCCGATATATTTCGAGAGCGCCTCGACTTCCTTCTGCAGGGACACTACAAAAACAATTTACCAATTATCACATTACTTCGAAAAACATTTTGTACATACAATTTATAACACGTCTGTACCGCTTGACGTGGAGTTCAGTACTAAATTATTGCCTATTGAGTAAATGTCTGTATATGTGAGCGCAGTTTTCAGTGACAGTAGTTGTAGTTTAGTCTCTTATCTGTTGGCGTGTCAATAAAGCGCTTCCTGTAATTGCTCTCTTGTTGTAAAATTGTTATTCCTTCAAAATTTGGTGATTGTCCGCTCTCCATACAGTGGGTTGCTAGTGCTGTTTGGTGTCGGAGCTTGTAATCCGATTTATGTTGTGAAATCCTTGTTTTGAGTTTAGACTTTGTTGTTCCAATGTAAAGTTTATTGCACCTGTTCTTCAAATCTCCATTGCATGGTATTTCATATACAACATTGTCGACATTTTGTCGACTTTTTCTATTTTAGATTTCGTCTTGTTGGAAAAATTTTATCATTGTGTTTGTGGGTTTGTGGGCTATTTGTATGTTGTGTCTGTTGAAACATTCCGATTTTGCGAAGCGGTCTGAGAGTTTCGGATAGTACGTGAGGCACCTATATGATTTTGGTTGTTTGTCGTCTTTTGGTTTTTTTTGTCTTGTTTCTACCAATTAATGATTTTATAATCTTCATGGGGAAGTCATTATTCTTCAGTACTAGCTTAATTCCGGAAATTATGCCCTTATCGCAAATCTCGTCGTTTTTTTTTAGTCAAATCCGAAAGCTGCTACAAAATCACCCTTTATGTCTATGATATGTTGTGAGTGGTTCCAGCTTTTGGAGGTTACTTGACTGCTTGTTTGCCTGATTGTTGCGCAGGAACATGAGATCCATATGTTGTTGAAATGTTTGATTGAAGTTTTTTTTTCGTAAGCTCGAACATTTTATTGAGGTATTAACGTGAAGACTTTAGCTGGATGTCGTCGTATGGACCGGACATGTGATGATGTATGTCAGTATCTGATGTCGTCTAGTTGACTGGACATGTGTGCCTGTAGCTGAATGTCGTCGATACAGTAGATCGGACATGTGCGCTGTGCATGAGTGTTAGCCCGCCAATCACCGGTCTCTTTTTGGTGGACATGGTGGATTGGACTGGACCAAGGGTTCTTGAGTAGCTATTTATGTCAGGCTGAAGAAGCTTCTTGAACTCTGATATGATGATGAAGATGTCATCATGTATGGATGAACGTTTTTGTTAGCTGCGAACACGCTGAGGCTGTTGCTATTGAGCTTCGACTATGAGTTGCGAAGCATTTGGTAGAAACGACACTATGTAGTTTTAGTTAATTGAAAACAATTTTTTATCGATCGCATGTGAGCATGTTTGAGAAGGCCGTCTGCTTTATAACATTCGTATTAATATGTAGTTGTACGTATGCGTCTGGCACGCTGGCCTAGACGCTGTATTCCGTCGACGATTTTGTAGCTTTCTTTCCCTCACAGTGTGCTCGACTGACGTAATTAGCAAGACGATGTTCGCTCTCCAGGCACGCTAGGTCGACGCAATGCCTTGCAGAGAAGCGACATAAGCGACCCAATGTTATGCATGGAGCGACTTAAACCGACGCTCGCTCGACCCAATGTCATGCCTGGAGCGGCATAAGTGACGCTCTTTCGACCAAATGCCATGAATGGAGAGATGCTTAGATGATTAGACAAAGGCAAAAAAAAAACCACAACGAGATCAGTTCACTTAAAAAACGACTCCCAAATACAAAAAGTACCTCACGAACCAAGAGTCCACAACAGTTGAGGACTATGCTGAGCGGTCGGCTTCGCCGTACCTTGGTTATTGTATCATGCAGTGTTTAAAAAACTGCAATAAGTTTCATTTCGTCTGCTTTTGTTACTGCTTTTATGAAATACAAAAGTCGTAGCAGAAGGCAGCAGCTTAAAACGATTATTGATAAAAAGCGAACAGCAGCAGAAGTCGTCGCTTCATCATTTCTGATTTTTTATGATTTTGTTTTCGTTCAGTGGCCTAAGTTCAAGCAGCAGCAAGTGTTCGGTTCTAGAAATCGACAAAAATCTCTTTCCTGCTTTTGCATTTTGCCTTTTGGTCGCTTTTACCGTTGTTTGCCTCGGCTCAGTTGATGGTAAGCGTACAAAGAGCAACGCTGGGTGGACGAAAATACACCGACTGACCTCCCAGCCGTACTAGAGGGCAGCTTTTGATGGGCAAGTGTGTGTGTGCATGAATGTAGTCAACTATTTGACTAGAACTTGCAAGGGAGTTATGTTTGCTAATTTTATTTATCTATTTGTTTAATGTTTTTTGCACATTTCACTTTTGTTGCGTTGTGGCTGAGGCTTGCATGTGATTCTGGGCGATCGGGTGTCACCGGGCCGTCTTGATACACACATACATACGGGTGCTAGTATGTATGTGTGTATCGGTGTTACTTTTTGTCGCAAGTTATAACCATTTCAATGATTAATGTCAATAGTTCTTTCAGAAGGGCGATTTAGCTCACTTTAATTATTTAATTTAAAACACAGATTAGGTTTTATGATTTTATTGCTTGAATGAGTTTAACAGAATGCTAAGAGTTGAGTGTGTGAAAAGGGCGGGCTTCCATCGAGTAACGAGTTGCCAGTGATGTGCGAACCAGATATATGACCTTGGAGTTGGATGAGCTGGAACCGCCACACATCTACTTATGATGGCGCCATCTGTGTACCAACAAATGGTACAAAGGTTGCCAACTGATACTTCATGACTGATGCGAAAATAGTAAATGTAAAACTTTACTTCATATCAAATTCTCGTTCCGGGTAAAACCTTTGCGCCTTAAAATCGAATATCTAAACATGGCATTGACCTTTCAAGGTACTTCAAATTCTGGTACATCCGGCAATTCCCTAGACATTGGCGTGTCTTAACAAGTCTTCTTTTTTTGCTTTATGGCATTAAGTGGTCATTTTTACTGAATTATTGTCCAATTATTTGAAGGCAATTGAGTCAAGTGGTCGAAGTTAAGTTCTGGCAGCCGCTGGCAGGAAAGTTTACAAGCCAAATTATTTGTTTATTAGTCTTACAAGTAAAACAGGGCACAAAACAACTTGAACTTGAACGAAGACAATGGCTGGCAAATAAATGTTATTCAATGCCAGGAACAAGAGCCAGAAACGAACGAATTAAGTGTATGAATAATATGAATGCTAATTGAATTCATTAGAGAGAGGGAAACAACTTTGGCAAGTGCTTATAATTGTAATAAATAAACAGCCCGAGAACAACCGAAACTGAAAGACTTACATGCTTATTTTGCTTCTGGCAAAGAACTTGCTAATTACATGCCAACTGAAATGCTGGGCAATCAATGAGCTTTAGAAGTCAATGTTAAATGCAAATGAACTGAAAATAGATGAGATGACAAGGCAACTACAATACAACTGCGACTGACAGGGCTAACAAGCAAACTACACAGTTAGTTAGTCGACCACCCAAACACCCACCCACCCACCTACGCCTTCTCAATCGCTTTCTCTCCGGCGTCATAACAATAAAAGTTGGCAAGCGGCGCAAAAATGGAAATGAAATGGCAACAAAAACGTAACAGACAAGAACACGACACTCACATGGCCCGCATGGCGTACATGGCGTATGCGTAATGAGTTCAAGGCTAAACAGCAAATTGCAAAATTGCACCAAGGCGAAGCCGAGTCAATTGTTAATTGTCATTTGTGTAAGCCAGCCAAATGCAATTAAAAATCAAATCAAGTTAAATAAACTAAATTGTTACCAACGCCCTCAGCTGGCTCAATTAACAAGTAAATTAATTTACCAGAGTTTCCATCCAATCAATTAATGGAGCTCAAGCCCTACAAATTTAACCACGTGCCAGAGCGACAAGTTAAACAATTCATTCCTAATGCTAGTAAACAGCAAATGCCAGTTGTGGATGCGGCAGCAAGTCAGTTATTATTCAATTACATGGTACACACACACAGACAAACGTACATACAACGCTCACAATTATCAAGAAGCTGGCAAATTAAATTAACAATTAGTTTTATTAAACTTCAGTACAAATAGTGGCAAAAGTTCCTCGAGGCACTCATCATGAGTGAGTGTGTGTGTGTGTGGAAAACTTTTGCATGCTCATTAACAACAACAAGCCGAAGAAAGACTGCCAGTAACTTTGATGGGAAAGTGCTGCGGCAGTAAAAGTTACTTAACACGCGCACTCAAGGAACCACAGAAAAAGCAAACATAACCAGAAAATTTGATTAGAAAATCAAGAATGTCAGTAAATTTAATTTAAAGTTGGTGGAATTTATACCCATGGCAAATCTCGGAAATCAATTAATTTAATAAAAAAAATTTGTTTTTTGATGTTTTATCTAAACTTGGAGCAAATCCATCTGAAGTCGCATTCCATAAAAAACCCTCAACTTGACACCTATAAAATACTTATGTAATGTAGTCTGCATTCTAGGCAAGCTCTGGCAAGCAAAAGTGTCAAAAACTCGTTGCACTAATTGCTGTAACTGATTCTTTTATTCATATTTACGAAGTATTTATCATTTTACTCTTAATTAATGTAGATTTTCTTATCAATTTTAATAATTTTTATAGTCAACCACTCGTTAAAGATTGAGTCATTCAATCAACTGTTAACTTTGTTTATTAAATACCGCTCTAAAGATCAATTTTGTGTTAGTATTGGCCTAAATCTTTTCATTAATGTTGCCATTCCAGAGTAGCTTTATATTAGAGGTCTGCATGAGTGTACTCAAACTGTAAGCAACAATGAGTACTCATGAATATGACTCCCTTTTTTTAATCCAAAAACTCTACTGAATAAATTATCTATTGAATTGAGTCACATTGAATGTGAAGTTTGGAATACTCGAAACGTCTGAGTGTGAATGAATGAATAGACAAAGCGAATTGATTGAGTGAGTAAAAAGCAAAACACATAGTGTATAGAATTATACACTTATAATAAGCAATCAATTATTCTAAATGTTCCCAGCAAACATTTTTAATCGCTAAAGAGTCGCAGACGACTCGCCAATCTCTAGCCAATCTTCTAGCAACCTCCCCTGCGACTCCCAGAAGACTCTTTTCTGCGATTAGCGACTAAACAATGTTCTGGGATTCGCGGAGAAGATTGCTAGAAGATTCAATCTGCCAAAAAAACTTCCCCGCGACTGTCAGAAGACTCTTTTTGGTGATTTGCGATTAAACAATCGCTCAATGATTTGCAGGCTTTCCTCCCTTAAGAGGGGATTTTCCTTAGCGAGGCTGTTTTTTGAACCTTTTTTAAAAAAATTCTTATTTGAAAACGCAAAGAGTTTTTCCAATTCTGTTTTTTTTTATTGTGTTAAAAACAGATTAAAATAAACAAAAAAAATTTTACTGCTTCGATACGAGGGCTGTTTAAAAAGTTCTCGGTCGTCAAAGTGGGGGGTCCAAAAAAAAAGGTATATAGCTGGCGGTCATAATATCTCGCCTCCAGGTAGTCTGAAATGAAAAGTAAAAACGGGGTTATAATCAGTATAGATGTCATTCTCATCTGAACCTCGAAAAAAAATTTGTGATTTTTTTTGACAAAATGGCGGCTATTAAAAAATGAAAAGTTGATTTTGGGCACTTTTTTTGTAGTTTAGTGCAAAAAAAAAAAATATAAAATTTTTTTTTAATATTATCATTGAGGTTCAGATCAAAATGGTGATAATTCTGCGTCGATTTATTTTAGTTTCATCAAAATCGGTTCAGTGTAACTGGAGATATCAAGGCCGCCAGTTCGAAAAACGTGGTTTCGAGATAAATGCGTTTAAAGTTTGAAGTATTTTTTTTCCAAAAAAAAAATGTAAAAATGCAGTTCGAGAATGGTGACAATTCTGCGTCGATTGCATTTTGTTTCATCAATATCGGTTTAGTAGAACAGGAGAAAAGTGGCTTGGCAGTCCGAAAAAGTTGTTTAGAAAGTAACCAAAAATATTTCAGATATTACATACTTACAAATATTAGTCGACGATGCCAGCTGCATACAGCGGACCCTCCTCATTTTCAAAAAAACTGCTTTCTGCGTGCCATTCTGCCTTCTTTAGATGCGGCCGCAGCTCTAGTTTCTGAGCGGCTCACGCAGCCTCAGCATTGTGCAGAATAGCCTTCGATAGTTATCGATTAAAAATCGAATAATAATCGATATCAATCTGAGGCGACAACATGTTACCATTCAAATTCAAGAACCAGCCGTTATTACTCAGCTTTATTTACTCGAAATTTAGTTACTCAAAAATGAAAAAAATTTTTGCGTATGGAGAATTCCCCCTTAACTCTAATCTTAAGCATGTTTAGTAATTTATTTGACGACCTTTCTAATGTTTAATTAGTGAGTTGGCTGGCTCTAGGTCCGAAGCATGTTTATATATATAGGATCTGCGTTGATCTGAAGTAGTGTTGGGTAAAGGTTGTTCATTTCACTGAACATGTTCACTTGTGATTTTTTTATAAGTGAGTAAACTCACTCAAATTGTTCACTTGTTCAGTTGTTCTTGTTCAGTTGTTCAGCTATTCAGTGGTTCTTGTTGAGTTGTTCACTTGTTCAGCTGTTCACTTGTTCAGTTGTTCTTGTTCACCTGTTAGTAGGTCTATGGCGGAAAGTTTTGCCGTCGGTATTTCAAAGGGGTGGGTTTCTGTAGCACTGATCGCTTATTGTTTTAGTTATTTCTGCATGGCTTTTTTGTTCTACACACATACCTAATTTGTGTGGATGTGCGCCATACCAGTTATAGTTGTATCATGGTACAGTCCACAGAACAACACCCAGAACAAGACAGACAGAACAACTTACAAAGCAAGGCATGCAGAACAATTCACAGAGCAAGACAGACAAAACAACTCTCTGAGTAAAAGAGACTTAACAGCTCTTAGAACAAATCAAGAACAACTCAGAGCAAGACAGACTGTACAATATAGACTAAACAGGACTCTCTGACCAAAAATGAACAATTGAAGAAGTACATGTTCACTGGTTCAGTTTAAAGAACAACTCAGTTTTGTTCACTCACTCATGAACAACGCAACAATAGGCTGAAAGTTAGTTTTCCACATAATACACGTCAAGTGGTTCAGATCGTATGATCTATTCAAGTGGTGTCTCGGCTATTGTGATCCTTGTCACTGTCGCTATTAAATTTAATGCTACAAAGATATACTATTTGATATTTAATGCTAGGCGTGGATCGTGGTCGAGTCTCAAGTTCAAGTTGGAACGCATAGTGTACTCAGATTACTCAGTGTTAGCAAAGACACTACATATGTAGAGTCGCCGAGTGTGGCGTACCAGTAGTACGTGTGGCTGCTGGTGCGGGAGGTTGGGGATTCGATGCCGCCACGGACCTGAGGGTTCGATGCCGCCTCCGGACCATCTAATAGAAAAAGTTTTTTCTTTTTTAGGAAAAAAGCTTTTACACACCCGGTCACTTTCACCAGCTACTGGCGCCAGCTGTGAAGTAACTAGCCAAGAAAAAGCAAAAATTGTGTAACTATAGCCGTTCCGATTCGGCGTTGAACTGTAGTAGGTCCCTTTCTTTTGTGCGAAAAATTATAAGCACACACGCTAAGAGACTAAGAGAAGCTTGGCCCTGGCCCTCCTTTGGAGGTGCTGTTTGAGCCAATTTACATTGTAATAAAAACTGCATATGTGTATATCTCATCCGCATCTTATACAAACTTTTTTATTTTGATTTTTTTTGGGATCCAATGTCCGCTTTCAAGAACAATCGTTTTTTGTTTCACATGCGTCATCTATAATATCTATAAATCTTTGATTTTAGTAAAGGCAAATTTAGTTGAGCAAAAGCCAGTAAGAACGCTGCAGTCGAGTTCCCCGACTTCAAAATACCCTATACCAAGTAATGTTGTTCCTATGTCTTTGATTTCCTAAGTTAATATGGACTTAACTTCTTCGACTGAATATATTTCCGTGTGGCTTGAAATACTTCTCATTATTTTAAAATTACTGTTTTTGAGTTTTTAGAAGTTTAAGAAATTTTGCATTAACGATTTTCTTAAAAGTCTTGCACAATATTTTTTAATAATAATTAAACATATAAGAAAAAAGCCAGAAGAAAAATGTTTGTTTATGCCAATATTGAATTACAACAACAATACATTGAATTTTACAGAATAATTTTACTTTCGTGCTTTGGTAACTTATTCCCACTCCATTTTTTTTACCTTAACAATGACGATTTACTTTCTGAATATGTGTGACCCTCACTCTATTTTCAATTCAATTCAATTCGGGCCCTCATCGATTGAATGTTGTTAAGTTGACCCTTTACCAGCATTCACATTCATTCAAATTCATTGTGTTTGAGTGTCATTCAATTCATTTTGTGCTTGAAGGCTTTATGAGTTGCTTTGATTGGAGTCATGCAGCCCAGTACTATCTATCTAGAATGGCTTTATTACCAAACGCAAGGTTTACTTAAGAGTGTTAATAAATCTGCAAGCAGCTACGCCACCAATTTGGGAGTACGCCGTGCTGCTGGTTAGCAATTGGTCGGTGTATCTTACTAGCGGCACATCTGCTCCCAAATATGTCAACGTTAGGTTGGACTTTATTAAAGGCACCCTCTATGTCGAGAAATGCCACTAAAGAGAAGTCTCTTACTTCAAGAGTTTTTTTAATCCTTGAGACCAGGGAGTGCAGGGCGGTTTCCATAGAACCTACCCTTGCTGTATGCATCCCATCTAGCATTTGGAAGATCATTTTAGGAAGAATCACCTTGGTGAGTCATTTTGGAGCCCATTTAATGATTAAAAAGTGATAAGTTTCATGCGCAATTTAAGGAAGACTCGAAAATGACTCATGCATTTGCACAAAATGTGTTTTATTAAGAACCGACTCGAAACTGATTAGCAAAACGGGGTATAAGCGACTCCTTATGAAGAGTCGCGGCTAGGGTACTATTTTCTCCCGACAAAAGTATAATTTATGATCAGAAAACGAGCGCATTTATGACTATTTTAATCAGATTGAGAACTCGAAAAAGACTCGTATGTGATCAGAAATTTCATAAAATGCTTGCTGCGTGTCTTATAGTTTGCCTTTCAAGAGTTTTAAGAAGAAACGATGATAGGCTGATTAGCCTATAATCGTTTGGTTTCATATGTGAACCCTTGCCCGCTTTCCGTATGAATACCACTTTAGTTTCTCTCCATCTAGTGGGGATATAGTTGACCTTAGGACAGCTTACATAGATGGTGTAAAGCCAGGTCATTGTGTACCCAATAGTTTGTTGTAGTTGGGCAGAATATATGTTATCGAGACCTGGCAACTTAAGTGGTGTTCGAACGTATCGATAGCTTATTTGATTCTGGTCTCCGTGACAATGGTTTTGTCATATTGCATAGAAAGGTCGGTTGGCCTAACCTGAGGTGTTATGTTAAGGGAGCATTCAGGAAAGTGAGTGCTTAGCAGCAGATTTAGGGATTCTTCGCTCGAGTCGGTCCAGTTTCCGTCTGTTTTTTGTAAGAGTCCTGGCGGGGTTGATGAGCTAGCCACGATCTTTCTGAGCCGTGATACATCAGAAGTAGATTCAATATTGCTACAGTAATGGGCCCAGGAGGAGCGTTTGGCCCTCCTGGTAGCTTTCTTATAAGTACATAGCTTTTGAATATATAACTCCCAATTGGTTGCGATGGTACGAGCGTATCGACAAGTTCATCTATCTGTTTTTCCATACTTGGGAACGGTCTAAGCTTTTTAGAGAGAAGTTTGTTGTGTACTTCTCAATTGTTTTTATGTTTTGAGTTCTGTATTATTTTAGGTGAGGGACACCTATTAGTTAGTACGACATCTACGTATCGATGGTCAGAGAAGGAGTGCTCTGGCAGCACCTTTCATGATATCAATTGGTCACAAAGGTCTTCGGAGATGAGGGTTATATCAAAGACCTCTCTTCTGGTTTTGATAATAACGGTTGGGTCCTTCACTTTATTGGCAATATGCAAGTCTGTCTGTAATAGGTAGTTATACAGTGATTCACCGCGCTCATTTATATCTTAGCTGCCCCATTGTGTATGGTGTGCGTTGGCATCGCCACCTAAAATGAGGCTTGTGTGTGTATAAATGCTGTTTCCAGTTAGGTTCCGGAATATTTTTGATGGTGAAAGGCTCTCAGTGTCATGAGCCAGATAAAAAGAGGCCAGCCTAATGGTTGAAATCCCCAGTTTCAGGCTGACCGTGGTGATGTCACCAACACTGAACTGGGGAAGTAAAAGTGTTTTAAAATGTATTTTGGTTTAAATACATGACCGAATTTTTCCATTACCCTTGGTGTGGAAAAGGTTGTATTTGGGTGTCTATAAGGCATTGATTCTGTCACCAGAAATCCATGGCTCTTGAACGAACACAATATCTACTTCGCTTGACGATAGGCGAATTAACAGTTCAGCGGTTGCTGCTTTAGAGTGATGCAGGTTTATGATAAACTTCTGTTGTATACCGAACGAGTTTAAAATAATACATTTATTATGAATTCGAGGAGCGCCAAATAAACACTACCGATCGATGTGAACTTTCAGCCCATTTAAGAGTAGTCTCTTACTTCAAGTGATCTTTTTAACATTTGAAACCAGGGAGAGTACTGCAGTTTCAGTAAACCTTCCCTTGCTGTACGCTTGTGGTATGCGTACTAGATGAGAGGGACGCTTTTTTCAAACTGAACAGCTCACAGAACTATTCACTGAGCAAGATAGACTGAACAGCAATCACTGAACAAAAATGTACAATTGAAGAAGAACATGTTCACTTGTTCAGTTTAGTAAACAACTCAGTTTTGTTCACTCACTCATGAACAACAGTAAGCTTTGTTAGTTTTTGTTATGAATAGCCAGCTCTGCAGACCATTAAGGTGATTTGAAGGAGGATTTTATGTTCCTATTGAACGAGTCCAGTATACGCGATGGTAAGCATTTCGACCACCTCAACTATCTGTTTTTTCAAACTTGGTGTGTATGTTGGGGACGGTCCCAGCTTTTTACGGCAACAAAATGGGCCAAAAAGTTATAATTGTGTTGGTAAAGCACATAAATACTCATCAACACATATTTTCACTCAGCCCCCCACACTCACGGGAAGGATTTATAAAAAAAAAAAGCTCTCGTTTATAAATTTCATTCCAGTTGCATGTAAAAATCAGAACCACCTCAATCAGCCAAGTCATTTAACAATTTACCCGCACTAATTGGGTATTTATAGTTAGGAACAGCCTCCCCTTAGGCCAACGAGTCACAAACAACTAAGCAAAACAAAGCCAACGCACACACAAACACACAAGCACACACACTCACTAAACCAAATGCCAGGACATAAAATGCGCCATTAGCATTGAGAGGATGCCCTTCATTTAAAGGGGTTTGCTTAGAAGGTGCCCTTCGCTTTACGGAAAAGCTGCAGCGGATGTGCCTCGAACTATTTTGAAATAATCCACAATGCCACCCACTGAGACAAAAACCAGTTTACTTATATTTTTTCCTTTTTTTTTTTTTGCAACCTTGAACTTTATTTACTTTTCGTTTGCCTGGCGACAGTTTTATTTGTTTTATGAGCAGAAAACGCCCCCGGGGTGGCTGAGCTCAGCAAATGGCTGGCCACATTTTGGGGCCTATTTAAGTTAACCCGGTGGGAATTGTGCCAAGATTCAAGGCCAACGAAACTTTTTAAAAATGCGCCATTTCAATTGAAAGTAAATATTGTCAAAAGCGAATCAGAGACCTAAACTATCTATTCATCTGGTTGGCTTTTGTCACCCCATGTGAGCGTGTATAGCGTGTGTAACAAATCAAATAGCTTAACACTCACTGATGCCAAACAAAAGACGCGAAGCTACCAACTGGAGCCTGAGTAAGCCTTGGCATTCTCTCTTTCTCTGCGCGCATAAAAGTAGGCAACACTATTATCAAAGTGTTGCATTGTTTCTGCTTATTTGTGTGTGTGTGTGTGTGTTTGTATTTGTGCTAAGGTCATTGAGGCTTTGTTTGGCTGGTGGTTGCCTTTTTGACTTTTGTCGACAACATTTATACACATTTTTATTTATTTCAATGCCTGAGTTGTTGTTGTTCTTGTTGTTCTTGTTGTTGTTATTTGGCGCCACCAAAGTGCGAATTTGTTTTGCTGCTAAATGGCACAAGGCTCTGGGGAAATGTGTCAAAATGTTGTCGAGTGCCGTGCGGCACATTGGGGAAAGGCAAAAGTCCTAGCTGAAAAGTGAAAGGAAAAGAGGTCAAGCCCTGGGTGTGTGTGTGTGTGTGGCAGCTCTACTTAAAGTAAATATTGGCTGATTTATCAATATTCTTACTTTGCCAGCATTTTGGCATTTTCCACATGCCAAACACGTAGCCCAGGAAACTGCGCTGCGCTCTAATGAAGCGCCTCGTGTACGAATATGTGAGGATAAAAATAATAATCCACACTCACACACCCGCACAAAATACATTGACGATGCTGACCTTTAGCCGAAGGTGGAGATTAAAATTGAGGGTTATGAGCAGGGTTTTTTGATTTAGAAATAATAAATAATTTACCCGTATATAGGTGGGTACATACATGTGCCTGGATGGGAAAATAATAATATTTTACATATGCTAAAGGCATTCGAAAAATATTAATGCCATAAAAGTATATTCCGTGGCAGCTGTCAAATCTTAATCATCTTGAGTGGCAAAGCTCTGCATATTTTGCAGTATAGAAAAGCCATTTTGAGGCCGAATTTTTTGGAATTTTTGAAGCGAATTAAAAAGCAATACAGCTTCTGCCTCTTTATTTCATCTCACTAGACCAGGGGTCGGCAGAAAACACATGCACATGTTAACATTGCGTATGTTGGCTAAGCAGCAAAGCTATGTGCAATCATAACGTGACCTCGAGCCAGCAAAAACTCGAAGGTTTGATTAATAAAGTTAATTTTCTGTTAAAAAAACATTTAATAACATTAACAAAAACCGATTTTGAACCGAACCAAGCCATACAAAACAAGACCAAACCAGTCCTCAAACTTTTGCTACTGAACGGAACCGGAAGCCGAACGGGTATCCTACAAATGTTAATCAATCGAATTGAGTAAATTGTCAGTTTACATATTCATTTTTATTAAATTTTCTATGAGAGCCTGAAGACTGAAACATAATCGCAGATTAGTGATTCCATAAAGCCCCTGTAAATTTCACAGGGATTCTAAAAAAGATCCGATCTAAACCAGTACCAATTAGTAACTGTTCAGCATCCCTGTTAAACAACTAAAATAATTTGAAATGAAAAGAGTTTGAAACCAAAATACATAATATACTTTAAATCAGGGCTGCAAACCCAACAAATTTTTCGAAACCTCCAGTTTGCTGGTTCGAACCAAAATTTACCAACGGTAAAGGTTCGGAAATTTGAGGTTCGAGCTTTTTGGCCTTGGTTGTTCAATGAACTGAACTAACCAACAAAAAAATTGAAGTCTCTTTAAACACTAAAATAAGCTCATTCACCTTGGAAAAAATTTCGGAATAGAGTTTGTTTTTTCCTTTTCTTTTTCATATTAAAAAACTAGATTATTTTAACTTTTAGTCGAGTTGAAACGATCTTTATACAAGATTCTTAAACTTAGATTAAAATTAAGAATACAATCTTCTTTTTCTTTATTTTCCCGATGTTGCATCACAACTGCTTGACGGTCTTGGCCAATGCAATGAATGCCCTCCACTCGCTTCTGCATTGTGCGAGCTGGCACCAGTTGTTTACACCAAGGTTGATCATCCCATCTTAGTGGTGGACGACCCCTCCTGCCTTGTCCTCCAAAGTCAGCCGCCTTCGCTTTGTACGTCTTTTTTACTGGAGCTTCTTCATCCATCCGTATTACATGTCCTAACCAGCGCAGCCGCTGTTCCTTTAAGCACTTGACTAGACTGATGTCCTTAAAGAGCTCAGACAGTTCGTGATTCATTCGAATGCGGTATCCATTGCCAACTTTTAAAGGTTCATAGATCCTCCAAAGGACTTTTCGCTCGAACACGCCAATCGCCTCCTCATCCGCTGCTGTGATTGTACATGCTTCTGCGCCGTATGATGAGAGACTTGTATAGCGCTATTTTTGTTCTTCGAGAAAAGGCTCTGCTCTTGCACTCCCTACTGAGCCCATAGTAGCATCGGTTTCCAAGAGTAATTCTTCTTCGAATCTCCAGGCTGATGTTGTTGTCGCTGGTAATCATCGTCCCGATGTAGACAAAATCCTCCACAACCTCAAAGTTGTACTCCCCCATAGTAACAAATTGTCCAAGACGCGTAGACTTCTTGTCCGTGGATACTAGGTATTTTGTCTTGTCCTCGTTTACCGCTAAGCCCATCAGTTTAGACTGCTTCTCAATCTCTGAAAACGCCCTGCTTACCGCCCGTTCGTTTTTGCCGATAATGTCAATACAATCGGCGTATGCGAGTGGCATTAGATCTTTATAAAGAAATGAGCCCGATCTGTTGGCATTTGGGCACTGGCGCAGTATATACTCCATCAGTAGATTAAAGAAGTCACACGATAGGGTATCACCCTGCCTAAAACCTCTCTTGGTATCAAATGGTTCGGAGAGGTTCTTTCCTATTTTGACGGAGCTTCGTCATCATGCAAAGTCGAACGTACTTTGCTGGTATACCAAAGATAGACAGGGCGTCAAAGAACATTGACCTTATCGGTGTGTCAAAGGCTGATTTATAATCAACAAAAAGATGGTTGGATTTGATATTTCTCTCATAGGTCTTTTCCAGGGTTTGTCGTTATGTGAATATCTGTTCTGTGGTAGATTGACCAGGTCTAAAGCCACACTGATAAGACGTTCACAAAATATGCACGACAGAATCTTATATGCGATGGGAAGTAGACTGATCCCACGGTAGTTGGCGCAAACTGCAGGGTCTCCTTTTTAAAAAGTGTGCAAATTACACTTAGACTCCAATCTTCAGGCATGCTCTCGTCGGACCATATTCTGCTGATAAGTTGGTGTATGCACCTTACCAACTCCTCGCCTCCAGCCTTAAACAGTTCAACTGGCAGGTCATCTGCACCTGCTGATTTGTTGTTCTTAAGCCTTTTTATGGCTACACAGACTTCGTGATGGTCCGGTGGGTCTATCTCTATGTTGTCGATTGGTGACGTCGCTTTTTCTCCAGAGGCGGTATTGTGTTCGTGGTCGCCTCCAGCGGATCTGTGACCAGATTTCCATTTTCGTCCTTGCATTGTGTGACTCCGGGTTTGAAACCTTCGTTAAGTCGTCTAATCTTTCGATAGAACTTTCGAGTCTCACCCATGCCGAATAGCATCTCGACTTCCTCACGCAAGCGCCTTTCTCGCTCATTCTTTTTCCTTCTGAAAAGGCGCTTCTCCTCTCTCCTTTTCTTCCGGTATTGCTGTTTAACAGCCCGCGTTGCTCCCAACTGCAGAGTTCTCCTGTAGGCAGCGTCTTTCTCTGCAGTAGCGTCACGGCACTCCTCATCATACCAAGTCTGCTTTCGAGGGTGCTCGGCATATCCCAAGTATCTCCTTAGCAGCCATACTCATGGAGTGTGATATATGATTCCACTGTTCGCTTACACCAGAAGGGAATGGTGAGTTTACCCTGAGCAGTTGGTTGAGTTTAGCTGTGTAGGCTTCAGAGGTCCGTTGTGATTGCAGCTTATCGACATTTAGCTTTCGACGTGTACACTAGTACGTGAGGCATGTGCCACACTCTGCCGCGGCTGCAACAATGTGGTGATCCGAGTCTATGTTGGCACCTCGAATCGCACGCACGTCTAGAACACTCGATGAGTGCCTTCTGTCGATCACAACATGATCAATCTGATTTTGCATTAGTTGATCAGGGGACTTCCAGGTCGCCTTATGGATGTGGCGATGTTTAAACCTGGTACTACTTATGACCATGTTCCTCCCCGCGGCAAAATCTATTAGCCTCTCTCCGTTACCGGAGGTTGTTTCATGAAGGCTAAATCGGCCGACTGTCGAGCCAAAAACTCCTTCTCTCCCAATTTTAGCGTTAAAGTCGCCAAGCACGATCACATATAGTTCTTCCAGGCGCTCATAGACTTCGTCTTTTATCGAAGCGCCCTTGTCTTCCGTTGGGGCGTGTCTGAGTGCGGCTAGTCGCATGTCCACTGGTGTGAAACTGATGACATAGCGACGAAGTCTTTCACTGACTGCAAAGCCGCATCCAAACTCATGCTTGGAAGCATGTCCGCTGTAGTAGATCTTCCAGGGTGCATTGGTGGTTGATGTTCTTTTCACCATGCTCCCCTGTCCAATCCATCGCATTTCCTGAAGTGCGGTAACGTCCGATGAATATATCTCAAGCACATTCACCAACTGGATATTAGCACCTTCTCTGTTGAGGGTGCGAACTGTCCAGGTGCATATCATCAAATTGTGGTCCTTAAAACGTTTGCGTGGGTCGTCGTCAGAGGGGGTCCGTATCCGAGGCATTGTTGTCGGTACCAAACCCGACGCACCAACCCTGTATATTGTACCCTGTAGTGAGGGCTCGCCGCTCACGTTAGCCTGAAGCTTTGTAGATGGAAAGCGTTCTGTTACCGGTGGTCACCAACGAGGAGGTGTGAATTGACGAGACGCAGTAAGCCAGGATCGCGCTGGGTTCGTCAAGTTGAACCGATCAGCAGCTTTACCTCATTAGGTCAAGAAAAACTATGAATAGAAATTTCTGGACGACCACCAAGAGTACAATCTTTGATCGAGATTATCTCGTCTCTGTTTCGTTTCGGTTTCGAGACTAAAATCTTGGTGTTAAATTGATTTTTCTCTCAGGGAAGTAAACTAAGGGAAAAGGTTAATGTTGTTATTCGCAAATCAAGGGTATTTAGTCCCTACTTAAACTTTGATCTAAGCACTGCGTTTGATTTTAAACAAACCACAAAGTGTTTCACTTAATTTCCATCCCCTTAAAGCAAACAACTACCTATATAATTTAATAATTCACTTCACATTTTCAACATTAACAAATGCGCTTTGTGCTGTGTGTGTATACGTATACTTAATATGCTTAGATCGCTCCAATTAGCGTAGGATTTTAGTTTATTATATATGTATGACACATACGCGTGTGTAGGTAGGTATATGGGTATGTGTAGGTGAGTGTGCAAGTGACATGCCAACAATCAAAAACAAAAGCTCATTAGCCGTGCTAAGTATGCATCATTCGTTTATATCTCCAATTATTGTGGATTTCCATTTGACTTTACCTTTATTTTTGCTTTTCTCTTATGCCACTTGCAGCATCAAATCATACAGCATAATCAGCGAGCTGGTGTCATTGTTAGCAGCGGAGATCTGGCACTGCAGGGCGTCACACGACATCAGGCTGGAAACTACACGTGCACCGCCTCAAATGTGGAGGGAGATGGCGATTCGAATATTGTGGAGCTGAAAGTAATGTGTAAGTATCAAAGAGAGAGAGGGAGAAGTGAGGAAAGTTATAGATTCATAGCAAAACTGTAGTAAGTGATTACAAATCATATCAAAATCAGATCAGAGACAGATTCCGCGCTTGCTTCTGCCTTAAGCTGTAAGTTCCAAATTTTACAATTTTGCTTAATTTCCACTCTTCTAAAAGAATCTTGACACCAAATATTTAACCATAAATTCTTAACGTGCTACCATAAACTTGAACAATTTCCTTTTAAATTTGGCTTAATACGATTTACCAGTTTAGCTATTGTTTGACCCTTAAAAAGTGTTGAATCGGCAATGATCATTTTTATTTCAGCCACATGGCCAACTGTTTTTGAAGCATGTTAGGGAGGCTATTAACAAACATTCGCAGTGCTTAAAATGGAAACGGCCATTTAAAATCGCATCGTGGCCTTCTCCTAGATGGCCAGCGGAAATCGTTTTGTGTGCGGCCCTGCTTTGGTTTGGTTGCTCGAGTGGACCTGTGACACACAAAAACGAGCATTATTGAGTGTTCAAGTGTGGTTAGTAGACGCAGCAGGCGCGAGCTGTATTGTTCGCTCGTGCGGGCCTCTTGCAGTTTTATTGCGTATACGCCCCATTATCGGCTGGCGTTCGAATGGAGGTGCATTGTGGTCGAACAAAACAGCGCAAGTGGAACTGAAGTTGGAAACTTTACAGGCTGCTGCTGGTTTGATGTCAAGTGCTTAAAGTTGACTAAGAAATGGTTAAAGATTGGTCGCTTTCTAAACAACATAAGCCACAAATCTTGTTAAATTTTGGTATGGTTTTGTCAACTTTTGGTTAATTAGTTGTCCTTTTTTCCAGCAATTTCTTATTTCAACCTACATGTTGTGACTGTACATTTGCCTTATGCTGGGACTCTCTTTTTTCCATTTGCTTATACTTAATTTTTGTTTGGTTTCTTTACTTCACAGCTCAAAACTTTTTATATCTGCCCAGGGCTTTTGTTTAAAGTTAAGCTTCCGTTGGCCACAACTCTCTCAAGGTTTTTTTTTTTGTTGTTTTTCGTAGGAAGATGTAAAGTTTCAGTGTTGCTTGCGACATATTCTTAATTCGTCATGCAGTTTGTGGGATGGCTTGAATGTACCTCATTGGTTAAAGATTTATTCTTTTTGAAGCAGCAAAGAGAATTCAGTAAAGCATTTTCCTTTATATGGCTATATCGACTCGGCTGTTGATGCTGATTAAGAGTATATATACTTTATGGGGTTTGAAATGCTTACTTCTGTCTGTTTCATACATTTGCACCAACTTAGTATACACTTTTCACTCTACAAGTAAAGGGTATAAACGTGGTCCCTTCGTAATCACTTAAGCCTTGGCCAAAATTGTTAAATGTTAATCCACAAAAAGTGTTACTTCCATCATTTCATATAAGATTGGGGCTGTTGAAAAATTGTGTTCAAACAATGGAGACAAATAGGGCTGATTTCAATATCCATGCCAGAAATTTTCAAAATTAAGTTAAGCTAAAATCTAGGATGCTGTTGTAACCGAGTGTTTTTCTCAGGTTATGGTATTTTAATTACACACTATATACATGAGTTTCCATTTACACGGTTTTCTATTTACACAAGTTTACTATATACATTGTCAGTACGGTTCGATACGGGTTTTATCTGTCTGTCTGTCTATTTTATTTACATTGCTACTGTTTTCCCTCTACAGTGTGACCATCGTCTCTGTGTTTGCAATACCTTAACGCCAAGATATCGATAGATCTGTACATATTGGCGGCTGTTTTCAAATAATTCCAAAGTCTACAGTATTTTTGTCGGCTCTCACTTAAGAAATGTATTAAATGACTCAGTTTCGGTATATCAAGATAACTTTGTGTCTCTTATAGGATTGAAAATTAGAGAAGTGACCTCTATTTTGGGCTAGAATAACACAAAATATAATATGTTTCCATCATACCAAATTCTGGCTTTAAGCATGTTCTTGAAGGGGCTTTTAGTAATGAACATGGGAACTTCCAGTCATGGAAATACGAAATTAGGGCAACTGCAACACATTTCAATGTTTGCAGATTATTGCTTATCGAGAAGTAACAGAAGCAGAACGCAAGAAGGCAGCGAAGAAACAGCGACAAAACTGTTAATAATACCATAAGCTTTAGTAAATATTGGGTATTGCCAAATTCGGCATTTTTTAAGTATACCTACATATATTTTGTATCAATTCCAGTAGCTCGCAAATGTATAGAAACTGGGGATAGCAATCAAGTTTTCCTCCCATTAATTAAATTTTAGACTCTGTTATTATGAAATGATCGGCAATAAAATTTCCAAAATTAGTCCATATGTCTAATGTTATATCTGATTTCAACACTGGCTTGTAGCAGATGATTTACTTGAACCAAAAGAAAATTCTACAAAAATTCTAGAGCAGTTAAAAGTCGGAAAATTGAGTTTTCCGTATTCAGCATGTGAAGACCAGCAGGAATTAGTTAAAGATGCTCACTGTAGACAAGAGTAATCACAAATCTCTTAACACATACAAAGATAAGGATGTCCTGTTGATACTTATCACTTATCATTATACTCTGTACCGAAGGTACACAGAGTATATTAAGTTTGTGCAAAAGTATGTAACAGGGAGAAGGAATCGTTTCCGACCCTAGAAAGTATATATATTCTTGATCAGCATCAACAGCCGTGTCGATATAGCCATGTCCGTCTGTCCGTCTGTCTGTCTGTCCGTCTGTCCGTCTGTCCGTCTGTCTGTCTGTCTGTCTGTCCGTCTGTCTGTCTGTCCGTCCGTATGAACAAGAGATCTCAGAGATGGTAAGAGATAGAGGTTTGACATGTATGGGGCATATATTTCTTATACTTGCAGGCAGATCAAGTTTATTTTCAATTTTTGCCACGCCCCCTCCCGCCCCCGCAATTTGGAAAAAACGTCATATCTCCTACAGTTTTGAAGATAGATCATTCGTACCTTCTAGAGATACCTTGTAAACAAAATTATTTATCGTTGTGCTGAAGGAATGATAAAGATCGGATGAACGATACTTAAGTTACGAGCAAAAAACGGCCAGTAAACACAGAACACCACCCCACCCACCACCGCAGCATTCTATTGAATGGCAATCTTAGTGAGAGAGAGAGAGAGAGAGAGAGAGAAAGAGAGAGAGAGAGAGAGAGAGAGAGAGAGAGAGTGAGAGAGTGAAACTTAGAGATGAGCGCGTATAACTCGTGAGCAAATGCGAGCTGCGACGTTAAGGGTGCAGAGTATGTTATAGTCGGGCTTGACCGACTTTCTTTCTTGTTTTTATCCTTTTTTTTGGCATAAACTCTAGTTGTTGAGATATTGACCCCAAATTTGGTTTGTACGCATCTTTTGGACCCCAAAGAGAACTTGCAAAGATTCACTCAATTTAGACCAATATTTTATATAGCTGCCATATAACCGATCTGGCAGATTTGCTCCAACCTTGTTGTTTCTTATGCTACTGAACTGAAAATTGGTTTGTACTCGTATTTTTAGCTTCTTATACGACTTACAAAATCGGGTTCGACTTGGATCATTACTTCATATAACTCCCATATAGCCGATTTGAGCTAAATTTGTTGCTTTTACGCTATTGAACTGAATTTTAGTTTGAACATGTATTTTAAGCTCCTTAAGCGACTTATTGAACTTTGTTCAATTCGGCACACTATTTCATACAGCTGCCTTATAACCGATCTGGCCGATTTGCACCAATATAGTTGGTTTTAAAGATTTTGAACTGAAATTCGGTTTAAACACGTATTTTAAGCTTTTTTAATTTCCTATCGAAAATGGTTCGATTCGTCATACTATTTCATATAGCTGCCATATAGCTGATCTGTCCGATTTGCTTCAACTTTGTGGTATTTTATGCTATTGAGCTGAAATTCGGTTTGTACTTTTATTTTTAGCTCTAAATACGACTTACAAAACTTTTTTGTGTTTGACGCTACCAAGCAAAAATTTTTTTTTAATCTCTTTCTCATGTAATCTGTTCAACTTAAGCACGAACTCAGCTGCAATAAAGACGATTTTCTCGAAAAGTCGCACGCTGTATCAAGAAGTGATGGTTTTCTAACAACTTTGCATTTAAATCCCTGTGCAGCGTTGTGCCATGCTTAACTATTATTTCACAAAACACAGCTACACTAGTTAGGGTCAACCTAAAATTACACATTACCAACACGCGGCATAATTGGGCAACCGTAAACAAAAATGACAAACGCGTTATCAACTTATAATCTTAAATATTTGGACTAAAAATTAGCAATTTTACAATTTTTATTTTGCTTCTAACTTTTAAAGCAGACGCAGTAAAAGTTGGAAAATATTTGCTGCCAATTTCACGAAAAAAAACACGTGGCACACAAACAGCTGACTTCAACAGCCCGTCAATAAAACAGTGTTGCCACAAAGTTTGAATATGTTTTGTTTTTAATCTAATTGGAGTATGTAAATATTAAAAACCAGTTAATATATGAAATCTGAAAAAAAAAATTTATTTGGGGTTTATGCCAAAAAAAAACCACAGTGCATCGCTCGGAAAATAGGTCTTAGTGAGAAAAACTTTTTTGTTTTAAATTGTATCGTTTTTAAACACGACGATTGTTAACATTATATGTTTTCAAAAAGATTCGCGAAATTTGTTCGAAATCAGATAACTATTTGTCGGGAAACGGGTTTTAGTTAGAAACATTTTCAAAAAACATCATTTGCAAGGGAATAAAAATTCGGCACAGACGAAGTCATCAACCTAAAACTAAATGTTTACAATTTACTGTTCCTTCTTAGTAATAATTTATATTGTAGTGCATGTGCAGTCAAAATAATACTCTGAGAAAAATTTCAGTTAGATAGCTTTAAAACTGAGGAATTATGTTACTTCTGTTTCTGATTCACTTTCCCTCCCTATGTTACTATTCCCTCAGTTTTGAATTAAAATCGTAACCGAAACCTTTAACCAATAAAAACACTTAAAAATTTGTAACCGATTTTAATGTAAGTACAAAACGGTGTTTCTTTCTACATACGATAATTCACATGTGAAGTTCTTTGCAAAACGATGCTCAAAAAACTCAGTATATTTTATGGAAAGTTTAACGATAATCCAAAATCAGATATTTTAACTTAAGCTCCGCGAATGCCTTAAAACTTCCAATTTCCCCTAAAAGCCCCGTACTTAGAACGAGAGGATATTCCTTTCGTCACAGTATTTCATATAAATAGAAACACCTTGCTGTGCTTTGCTGCTCATGTGCTGTTAGAAAGTATTTGTATTTGTGTGAAATACTGTGAATAAAGGAATTTTCTGTCGTTCTGATTACAAGCCTTTATATATCTTTCAACTATCAATGTAGGCAAAGACCTTGTTCAAATTCAGAACAGGTACGGTGTAATGTACAATGAACATTTTACATATAATACATACATTGCACTGCACTGTTGCTAACGGGGACCAAGGGAAAGAGAGTAAGCGAGAAAAAGGGAGTGCAGCTAAACAAAATCTTTACCATCCTTATACATATGTAAAATGACACTGTCAATTTGTTTGGATTCTGGTAAATTTAGCCGATACAAAAATGCACGACTTCTGCTTAAATTTGACAGCAGCTAGTACTGATTTTTTTTTACTGAAGCCTAAGGTGTTTGACAAGCTTAGCGGACAGTTTAAGCACCAGCAAAAGTTGGAACAACAAAAATGCAGAGCGAACTGTTAGTCTTTGGTGATTGTATATTTTATATGGATTTCATATGACCAAACTTTTGTCTCACGAATTAGGAGTTAGAGAACCTAGTCTGTTCGAGAATGATGATCATCTATGTGGAATATTTCTTGCTCCGAGATATAATGTTTCTTTATTTCGCAGATTAGAAAAATAACTGTATTAAAGAGTGTGATGCTTGCTGGCTCGGGGTCAAGAAGAAAACTCATATGTTGATTTGTTTCCAATGCACATGGGCATCCGTCTTCAGAGATACTATTATGGTGAATTGTTCCTTGTAGTGTCCCTGAAGACGGATGCCGATGTGCATTCGAAATATATTGAAAACTAATCAACATATGAGTTTTCTTCTTGACCTCGAGCCAGCAAGCATCACACTCTTACAATTAGAAAGGTCGCTAACCAACAACTTAACTGTATTAAATTGTTATCAAATAATATCACTCGAATATTGGACAACATTAATTCGATTGAATTATCAGAAGAAAACATTCTAAAACCAAGTTGGTCGGAAATTTACAGTGATGTAGACAATAATCTGACATCTTCATTAAATATGTTTCTAAAACAAAAAAGATTGCTTAGCAAGGTAGACACTTTGGAATGGTGCGAAAAAATTATACAATATATCCAGATCTTTTTGAAATATCAACAGATGTGCTAGCAGTACCATTCACAGAAGTAAAAGTTGAGTGTTTGTTTTCAGAAGTAAAATTTATAATGAATCCTCGCAAAAGTCGCCTGCTCTATCAAACTAGATGCTTTTGTTTTATTTAGTTCTAATTATAACCTCGATTAAGAAGTCATTTCTGAGAAAAGGCCTTCGTTTTATGAAGGTACATTTAACTGTAACCCTAACCGTTATTCGTTTCGGTTTTAAGCTCTCCATAAGACATTTGCAGGCGTTGCAGTTGACGCTTCTTGGTTTTGCCATGGGAGTGCATAGACTTAACATAGACTTAAGGGGTGTTTGTCATCTAACTAGAAATAGATGTGATTTTCAAAATAAAGAAAACTTGGACAGTTTTAAAAAAAAAAAAACATTTGTTTGTAGGAAATAAATGTAGAGGGGAAAGTGTATACAACTCTCGAGGTGTCCAAATTTTTGTTCTTTACTTCCATTTGCTTACAGCTGGCTTTGCTCTTTCGCCTACGAATATATCGACAGTTTTGTCAAATTGTACAATAAATTCTGGTCTTGCCAGTTTTGGCCAAGGATTTGCCTTTGGCCTGTGACCAGGGGATTAGACGTAGAAGAAATTGCATTTTCGTTGCTGTTTCGTTGGCTAACAACTAAACTAACTTTTTTTTCTTTTTTTTTTTTTGGTTCAAAGTTTTTCTTTCACTTAACGTTTGGCCAGTTTTTCTCTCTGTTGCTGTTTTCTGTTTAGTTAGTTGGTTGAATGGGCAAAAAGGCAGGCCGCCCCCGTCTTACCAAGTAAACTTTTCTACTTAGGATTTGAAGTGCGGTTTTTGGGGGTTTTTTGTATTTGGCCAAAAGGCATGCAAAAACAAAGAGGCAGAAGCCAGTTTGATGCGATTATTGATTTGGGTTGCAGCCAACAACAGCAAAATGCACTCGAAACATCAAAGTTTGTAACCACCCCCCTCCGACTCTCCGTCTCTCCCTGTCTTACTTGCAGATAAACCAATTTGCCGGCCCGATCAAAAGAAAATCTATGGCGTGGCTAGAAACGAGGCAGCTGAAATTGTTTGCGAAGTGGATGCCTTTCCGCCGCCTGAGAACTTTAAGTGGTCCTTCAATAACACCGCGGAGACCTTCGATATGCCACAGAGCGGCTTTCGTCCGCACTCTGCACAGGGCTCCACTCTGACCTATACCCCGGTGAAGGTAAGTGAACAAATGTCAAAAGGGTTGATGAAAGATGCATGACAAATTACCACCTTTACTCTATATATATATGTATATGTATAATGTATATGTCGTGCTTAATGCGTGATATGGTGATATGTTGGAGGGGCACGCATTTACCTTTTGTTGTGGTCGCTGATTTTTGGTGGGCCTGGAAATGTTCGTTTGTTATTGACACATTTGACATTTTGATGCCGATTTTCGATGGGAATGGTTCGTTAAGGTTATTAAATAGCAAAATTTTAATTAACAGGCTGCTGCCGCTGTTGTTGCTGTTGTTGTTGTTGCCTTATTTGGGCTCATGTGCGTGTCATGTTGTCAAGCGAAATGGAAAAACAACAACAGACGGAAAGCCCACACAGACTAGCAATTTTAATTAAAAATTCTATTAGCACTGCTTTCTAATTAAAAAGCCATGGCAACAGCAACAACAACAACAAACAACTTCACTTGAACAACAACAAATGCCGAAGGTTGTAATGAAAAACAAGAAACACTAAAGTAAATGCCATTGACTTTAATAGTGGTCATCATCATCATTTGGCTAAGCACTTGCGATTTGCCTCACCCAAAACGGTCAATTGCAATGCCAATTTCGATGTTCCTTCCCCAGCAATTGGACAGACAAATTGGCCATCAATGAGCTGGAGCTGCGCATTGGCCGACTACGCACTCTCATCAAATAGTACAAAAATTTCCAGTTTCATTTGGCTCATGTGCAAGTCAAATGCATTTGATACTCTCTCCCTCTCGCTCACTCGCCCTCGGTATGTGTGTGTGTGTGGGCCAGTCGAAAAACAAAAAACCCATTTCCGAAATGGTCATTGCCAATTGCCCAGTGAGAAGTGAACAAATTAAAAAAGGAATGCCAAATGCTATGAGAGGAAACTATTTTGGCAACATTTCTAAACGGTTAAACGGAAATATGGCTTGCTTATAAAAGCCAATAAAACATTATAGATGGATAAATAATTTTAAAAGAAATTATTTTTTAAGAACTACGATTCTGAGAGCTGTTGCTCGGAAACTCCTTTTACATAGATAAATCTACTGGGGGTTATTGCTGGCTCGAGGTCAATGTTTTTAACATGCTTCATTATACAATACATTTCGAACCCCTATATATCTAGCTAAATTCATTAAACTTTTTCATCTAGGGCTTGGGTTTTGGCAGCCAAAACCGATCTTTCTAAATGGTTACCCTCCTAAAACTGGACCCTAACTGTTCTCCCTGTGCTTTCAAAAAGGTTCGGTTCGCAGAATAGCTTTAGTCAGTATTTTACTATCACAATATCGAAATTGAAGCATTAATATTTCATATAAAAATGGAAGAAAATAAAGCATAAGTGAAGTTGTTGGCAAAACAAATTCTCATATTTATATACACATAACTTGAGGCTAGTTCTCCATTTGGAATTTCAAGCACTTTTGTAAGCCGTTGTAAAGAATGTCCAAATGATAGCTATGACGTATCAGATCCATTCGGAAAGCTGGACGCTTTTTTCTCAACAAAAATATGTCTTATTTGTTTACCAAAAGATGTCTTAACGATCCAAGATTCCATGAAGCAAGCTTCAAATCAAAACCTTAAGTTTGATAAGAAGGAACCGATCCCAAAGAGTTCGAACTCCCCCACAAAACCTTCTCTATAATTTCAGAGGATTTAGTTTAAACAACTTATTAACATTTATTAACCTAAAAAAATAGAGGAAAGCTAACTTCGGCACGACCGAAGTTTATATACCCTTGTAGCTTGCATTTGCTTCCCAGTTATATGGCAGCTATATGATATATTCATCCGATTTTGACTAAACTCCCCAAAATTATGTGGAAACTGATAGTATTCACAACTGGAAGGTATAAAGACGTTACCATTGAAAACAAAAAAGTTTTTCTCACTAGAACTACTTTTTCGACCGATGGTTCCTATGGCAGCTATATGCTATAGTCATCCGATTTAGATCAAACTTGGCAGAATTGTGTGGTAGCATATAATATTGATCAGTATCAAGTTTGGTAGAGATAGCATTGAAAATAAAAAAGTTTTTCCCACTAAGACTTTTTCTCTGAACTAACTTTTGTATGGCAGCTATACTATATAGTTGTCCGATTTTCACAAAACTTGGTGGCATTATGTAAAAGCATAGAAAACTTAGAAATACGAGGATTGGGGACGTTCGCGTTGAAGACAAAAAAGTTTTTCTCACTAAAACTCCTTTTTCGACCGATGGTTCCTATGGCAGCTATATGATATAGTCATCCGATCTGGCCGATTCCGACAAATGTGCAGCGTATTTGTACCAAAAGTCTTCGTGCAAAGTTTGTTTAAGATAGCTTTAAAACTGACGGAGGAGATAGCATAGAAACAGACTGACGGACAGACGGACTTGGCTATATCAACTCAGCACGTCATGCTGATCAAGAATATATATACTTTGTGTGGTCGGAGATGCTTCCTTCTATGCGTTACAAACATCTGGACAATTTGAATACACCCTCTACAAGGGTATAAAAATATTAAAAACTAGCTTTATACCCGGCGTTGCACCGGGTCCTTTGCGCTAAGTGCAAATGTTTCTTATGAGAGTGTTTATATTCTAGTTTAAAGAGTGTGAAAACAGTGTAAACTTACAGACCAATTTTCGAGATCACAGCCTACATAATATCTTAGATGTGTACTTGAACCTCCAAACCGGCTAAGTTCATGGGACCAGTCTGCAAATCAAGTTTGCAGTTCATGGCTCAAAAAATTTCACAAATATGGCTATTAACTACTATTAAACCGGTTGAACCATTTCAAACGTTTAAATAGCTTGTAAGAATTGGCTCTGAACCAATGTTTAACCGTTTCGAAAACTGTTCGATACCGTCTCAATACCGGTCGTGATCTATTAAAATATTAAATCCAACTACATATTACCGACCTTAACACCTGATTTCAAGTTCATAGCTTAAAATACTTGTGAGATTTGGCTCTGATTCACTTTTTAACCAGTTGGATACCGGTCCTGATTCAGTGAAATATCCATCTCCATATAACATGCCCACCGACCCGATTACAATCGATACTTTAAATATAACTTTTTAACCACTTTCAAAGACAAAATAATTAATAATTAATTATTAATTATTAATAAGAAATTCTTGTACCATTAGGAAGAGCAAATAAACTGAACTAAACTTCGATACTTGTCCTAATCCAGTGAAATATTCATCTCCATATTCCCAACCTACAGATCAGGTCTCAAGTTCATAGCTTAAATAACTTCTGAGATATGGGCTATGAAACACTTTTTAAGCGGTTCGTTACCGGTCCTGATTCATTGAAATATCCATATCCGACTGTGCTCAGAGAAAATGAGGTGGGTGCTTTGCCACCCAGAGAGCTGCCCCATCACATAACTAAAGATAGTAGACAGAGTTAAGGAAGATCTTCAGAAAACAACTAAATACTGGTCTAAATGATCACACAGACTATGTATTGTCGAACAACTGAGGTGGTAATGTTCTTTTTGTTGTCGAAGAACTGAGGTGGTAATGTTCTTATTCTAATACCCTCCCAATCTGTAAAGACATAGCATTCATTGCCTCTACCCTTTTCCAATGATGCGAAGAATTTACTATAGGTGCCCATTCAAAGTGAGTTCAATTCATATTTAATTCATAATATTCACTTTGATTATACAACATTTTCATATCCATTGTAGGTTTTCATTACAAATGGTTTATGATGGTTTATCTTGAACTTATAGAATTTACTTGTCAATTCAAAATTATTCATCATACTAAAACAAAAGGTACACGATATTGAAAAATGATTAATAAGAGAATTAGGTAAAATCAACAAAAAAAAAACTGCAATGTAATCCGCGAATGCTTCTATGCTTAAGGCTAATTGATTACGTATTGGTATTTATATGAATATTAGGGAATATACTTATGGATATAAGAATAGATGTGTATATAAGGGTATGTATGTATGTGTATATGTCAGATAGGTATGTACGAAATCTTCAATTAAGTTGCATTTCTATTGGGACTGACGGCTATGCCGTACTTACACGAAGCTTATCCATCGATGTCAGCAGGCCTGATGACTGATGTGCTGTATGAACTTTAAAGTTGATTAAATAAATGCAGATACATATATTAACGTACATATCATACCAAATGAAATTAGATTTGGTTGAAGAATATTTTAAAAATTAATTATTTAAGAAAATATGCTCAAACGTCTCATAGATAACTTGTAGGTGTTTCTACTACGCAAGCGAATTTAAGTAACAAAAGGGTGATTGGGCGCCACATGTCAGTGAACCGACCCTTGGGTGGTTTCTCGAATTGACATCAGAGCGTGATAGCAGCAAACTGATAATGATGCTCAGGTATGGCTTAGAAGTAGCTGGCACGATGAATTTACTCTAATCCAAATGTCCGCGAAGATTTCAAGGATCATAATCCTAAGCATCTGTGGTGAGGAGTGAGTGAAGCGACAAAATCCGTACGTGATTGACCAATTCGCGGTACGCATGCACGACACCTGTGCTTCTCTGGTCGCAACTGCAGGTATTGGGAACCAATCAGACACTGAACACTGGATCTGGTGCTTCTTAGCAATAATTACCTTTGGCTTGATCTCAGAGTTAAATAAGTATGTATGTGTGAGTGTGTGTGTGTGACAACACGCACTTTCGGCATCCAATTGCTTAGCAACCACAACAAAAACGGAATCTCCCAGTCGACAGTATATTAAGATCTAGACAAATTGCAAAGTTAATTCACGCCCGTGTGCACTTTTCACTTGTTACCTTGGATTGAGGTTATGGCAGCACGTGTACGTATATAAATGCGTAATATCGTTGGCCGCAAAATGCTGAGTGACCAACTTGGCCGAATCATGGAGCAATGAGTATTAGAGATAAAATTTTCGCTACCTCAGTCAGCTGTTGGCTCCCATTTACGCTCTCTAGATACATTTGGTCAGCTGTTCGCTCTCACTTATGCTCTCTGGATACATTTGGGAATATGTCCGTCTCGCTCTAGCCACTGTGTTTTCCTACCGGCTCTGTAAAGTATCTTTTTGGGCACTATCGTTTAGCAACACCAAAATTGAGAGGCAGCGCAAATTGGTTCTCTTATACTCATTCTCCATTGCCGAATTGGCTGCAACGAAATGCTCACTCTCCAATTCCTTGGCTTAGTCGATGGTTGGGTATAGACCGATATTGAGATTCACGTGGTATATCTTTACATTCGCTAAGGCACAACATTTTGCGACCGTTCTCGTCAAGCACAAAATTCAAACAGAAAGATGCTGGCAGGAATTGCTCTGACGCTAGTTGTCAAACCATTTGACAATTGACCAGTATTAGTTAATAAAGGGATCATGCTAACGGAATACTGGGTAACAACTGTGATCTATGGCTTGCCAGACTGTTAGCTTTGTGGCTTGTTGGACATTGGCACAGTCTCCAACAAAAGTTTATGTTCTGCAATGCACTATCCAATATCCAACGTCATATTACCAACCTACAGACCCGATTTTAAGCTCTTGGCTTCAATAACTTGAAAGATATGTATGAAAGATATTATATATAACTCTAAACCAGTGGTGTCCAAATGTCAAAAGCCTATCCCATGGGATTTCGGGTGTGGCGCACCAGTAGTATGTGTGGCTGCTGGTGCGGGAGATTGTGGGTTCGATCCCGCCTCGGACCATCTAATAGAAAATAGTCACCAGCTGTGAAGTAACTAGCAATGAAAAAGCAAAAATTCTCTAACTATTGCCGTTCGGATTCGACGTTAAACTGTAGGTCGCTTTCTTTTGTGCGAAAAATTATAAGCACACATGGCCCTCCTTTGGAGGTGCTGTTTGACCCAATATTGCATTATACATCCCATAGGGTAGAAACTCATAATTCTGCCGGCGTAGCTAGCAGCCGACACACGTATAAAGAGAGAGGGAGAATACGTATGTTCCATAAATAGCACGCTCGGCTGCTTTGCTCTCCCAAGTTTTTCTTGAAAATAGGTCCCTGTATTTTATCAAAACCAAGATGTTTATACTGTAGGTTAGAAATCTACCATCACTCTATAACAGAGTGTTAGAAACAGGAGGCAATTTTGAGAACAAATTCGACTTAAAATAATTTGCATTTTCTGTAGCACAGTTTTTGGAGCTTGCATTGTATGTACATTTTGTCCTCAATCCAAGAAAGTTTGTACTTCAACTGAGATCGATGCTTTCGCAAACTGTTAATACGAAATATTCTTGATTCAAGAACGATTGTTCTCATTTCAATAAAATTTACAGTCGTTTTTCTATTCTAGAATGTATCGAGCCTAATTTAAGTACGTCCAAGAACAAAACATACTTAAAATTTTATGTAAAAAACGGTGTAAATTTTATCCCGATCAATCTAGAACTCTACCGGTCGTTTTTTTCAGAGTGTAAGTATGTATAGATTGGAACTGGAACAATCCCCACTCAAGGTTATAAGTTTCTTAAGTCAATCCTAATACATTTTTAAAAGACAGTTCAAACTCTTTAAAACAGACAGTCGAACTTTTTCTAAAAAGACCTTTCAAAAGAGTTAGAAGAACTATGATATTTTCTCTTTCTATTACTATGTAAAACAAGAAAAAACTCTTTATGACTGACACTTCAAGTCTTAAACCATAGTTAATGTGGTGCAAATTCCATCGTCTTTATTAGAACCTAGTGGTATGCGCAAGTTTGTATGTGCATGTGGCTGGCTAAGTCCCCAAACTCTTGCCACGACCAGATCTCATTTTGTTTTTCTGCCTCGCCATAAACTTGTTAAGTTTTGGACTATGCTTGCGGTTGCTTGTAAGCCAACATGGCTGCCATTATGCGATGACAGCAACAACGACAGTGAAATAAGCGAATTGGGAATGGGAACGGCAACGGCAACACGATGCTGTAAATGGCTCGGCCAGGCCAAAAGCAAGCCAAGGCTAACCGGCAACTGGCTACTAAAACTCTAAAGAGTTGTTAAAACTAGCACTGCACCCAGCTGTCCTCTCTGGCTGACCCAGTTGAAAATGTGGCGAGGGCTTCTAGCTGGTTGTCTTTTCTCCTTGAACAAAGTTGACTTTGGATTGTGGATGGTTGGCACATTTAAAACTAATCAAAAGTCGTTGGCTCACATTTCAACGATCAAACGGCATTCAAATGAGTTCCGCTCACAAATACTTTCACAGCACTGATTGCACACACACACACACACACACACACACACGTATAAATCATTTAGCCCAATTGAATATGAAAAATCCCTTCCGTTCTGTTGTCATATATGCTGTTTCCGGCTTCCGCAACCGCAGCTCAAACATTTTTCGTTGGAGCGGATTTTTCTTTTGCCAGTCGTGTGTGTGGGTCTTGCTCAACATCCAACAGCTCATTAATTTGGTTTTGTGCAAGGGCATTGCTGTCACATCCTTCGTCCTGTCCCCACTCCCTCGATGTGTGGCAAAATTTAGCTTGGCTTTCATGTCTAGCAATTTCCGCCTGCTGACAGAAATTTCTTAAATATTTCACAAAATATATTTTTGCCACTGCAGAAAAACTCATTAAAATGTCACTTAAATGTTTAAATTTTTAATTAAAATGCATAAATAATAACTTAGAGAAGAATTTCACATGCTAGCAACAACTGCAATAATATTTACCCACAGTTGCCGCAACATTAAAATAATATAAACAAAATGAAATCATCGTCAGGAGGAATATAAGGGCAGATGACAAAAAGTGTAACAATTGTTTGTTTTTGGCCCTGGGGAATTTGTTAAGCCCTTTTGTTTGTGTGCAGGCGACGACAGTTGCAGTCCAAATCCTTTTTCCCGCCCGCCCCAGAAAGTATGCTATGCTTTTTGCTGGCATCAAGTAAATTGATTATTACTTAAAATGCTGTGCATATATGTATGTGTATGTGTGTACGTGTGTCTGTGGCAGCTCTATTATTGTTTTGCACACACACACACACACAAGCGTATGTGCCTGCTCTTTGCTGTTGATGTGCAGTGTTGGCAGCTGCCATATTGGCGCCTTGTTGCCAACACTCTACAAAATAGCAAATATTTTGATACGCACACACACACACGCACACACACAGCCACACACTTATACATATTTTAATTTTCATAAATTTGTCATAAATTTGCATAAACACTTTTGACTACATACAACATACATTGTATTGATACCACAAACTCAGTGAACGACATATTAAATGTCGGAGAAATTTCCACTTTAACACTTAACAATTTCAATTTAAAATGGCAATTATCATAATAACTGACAGTCTTTATATTCAGTTGGTCAAAGGAGTGTTGAAAGCAAAGCTTTAAGTTGAAGTTGCATAGGGAATAAGATTCCAATTGAGCAAAAGAAGAGGTGTCCAAGCGAAGCTTAAAACAGATAATTAATCTGTCAGTATGACCATGGCAACGTGCCATGTGCAAACGAGCTACTCAAAAATGGCAATCAGAATCAATCTTCTGCAGAGTTGAACGACTGACTTGGCTCCAATTAAACCTATGCACGCCCAGCTGAACACACTGCGCAGCATTGATTGGGACGTTAACTGGGAAACCATGCCACCTGGCTGGATGGGAGTCTGTCTCACACTTCTGCTTAGCGATTGCCGCTCTAAGCTTAAGAAGACAGTAGTTCCTTGCTCGTGCTCTCTAGCTGATATGTTCGAGCTAACAGCGCTAAGATTTCATCAGGGCATCCGGTTGGCTAAAACCATTCCCATTAACCACTGGCTATAATGTAATAACAATGGCAAAACAGATTTTAAGCAACAAAGCAAAGCTTACTTCGTCCTTGCCGAAGATGAATAGATTTATGCAGGATATAAACAAAAGATTTTGGAGAATTCAGAATCTATAAGGTTGTCTGATTGTCAACATTTAAAATTGAGCATGCTACTATTAAAAACATAAAAGTACGTACGACCTAAGTTATATTCTCACGTTTTAGATCAAATTTTGCAGATCTGACGGCTTAATAGTCAAGCTTAAGAACGCTGACAGAAAAAAGTTATTCTCGGTAGGATCCAAGGGATGCAAACCGTTCGGGAGTTACAACTGGTGGGGTACAGTGGTTTGTGGAGGCTTGTTCGGTTTATAAAACTATTTTTGAAGCCAACCAAAACGCGTTTTCGCTTTGGTTCAGTGTTTCACCATCACATTTTTCACATTATATTTCAAATTAGACATTTCTGACTTAAAGTGAAGGGCAAACAAAGCTCGTTACGCCCCTGATGCCTGACCCATTAATCTCGACTCGTAATTAAAAGCAAGCAACAACAAAATACAAGTACCGCGACTCTGTGACTCTATAAATGGCGAATGGAAACATGCATGCCAAAGTCGGATTGTAGTATTTGTGGCCTTTGTTTAGATGTTGGTACTCACTGCAGCTACATAAGATTGAATATCCCACTCACAGTCCATAAGTTTCAGGTTTATCTTGGAGAGCAGGATTGTTGTACAAACTATACATGGGTATTGAGTTGGAAATTTAAGTTCATTTCAATGACCTAGTTCATTTTTCCATGAACTATAGTTCATTTGAACTTTGACTATAGTTCATTTGGGCTTTGACACTTGCTCTCGCAGTTGCTCGCTCAGTGTGTTGAGAGGAAACTGTTTTGCTATCTGCATAAATGTTGTCGCATTGGGGGAATCCTTACAGTCAGGGCGTCTCCCTTTTCCTGTGCCTCTAGGCTCATTTATGCATATATGGGCGTTGGCAGGCTTCACCGAATTTTTTCCCTCCCGGCGGACGGCTAGCTCTGGATAAGAGACGATGCTACCGTCTTGTTGGACCACATAACAAGGCTCAACAGTAAACTTCTCGGCGAAGAAACAGTCAATGGTATCCAGTACCACCTTGGCCTTGGTTAGATCCGTGGCTGTTTACTCAATGAGCACGTTCTTGGTATTAAGAGAGATCTTCGAATGATCACCATTAATTATGGGTTGAAGATCTGCAGATCCACTTTAATGGTGGAAAGAGAGAAAGTCGGTTTACCCTCAGCTCTTTTTATACATGCAGATGCATTGTGGGCAATTTGTGGCAACATCAGTTCCTTCGGAGCGTCTGTTTTCTTTGGCTGGGCAAATCGTAAGAGAAAGAAGAAGCTTGTTACTTCCGGAAAATGTAAATGATCTAGCGATTTTGCACAATAATATGAAAAAGTAATGTAATGGTGTTTTAATATAATCATTTTTCAGACGCATTCCGTCTCCTTTAGCCTGCGATGCCGCCTGTGATTGATTGGAATATTTATCTGTTTTGATACCTTTAAAGATGGTATGATAATTTTGGCCATATGTTTGTAACGCTCAGAAGGGAGCATCTCCGACCACATTCCTATCCACCCGTCTTTCTGTTTCAGTCTACTCTTTGAGTTTAAAAGCTGCACGGGTATATATATATAATCTTCGGCATGAAGAAGCAAGCTCTCCTGAACCTATAAAAACAGTTTTTAATTTCTATGAATAAATTTTTATATTTAAAAATTTCAAATGAAGAATGATAAAATTTTTATATTAAATATAACAAGTGAACACAATGAAAAAGTTTGAACAACCTAATCCATAATGCATTTTATTCAAAAACTTTCTTTACGAAATACTTAATAGGGCCGATTTCTGTTCATTTAGATATCTGCTTGTTTTTGCAGCTGCTAAAATTTTGATTTGTAATTTGTAAGTTTATGTGACAGATATCTCTATAAAGATTATGAGAAATCGGCCCATAGTCAATGCTGCATACACACTGTTTGATAAATGCGTAGACAGCGGTTTTGGCATATTTTGAACTGCATGTCCGATTTAAATTCTGATTGCATACATCCTATATTTATTGAAAAATGATCTAGGCCCGCTAAAAACAATATTGCATAAATTGCAAATTTCACACCTCCTTTATTCAACCGTGTAATCTCGTTAGTTGAATTAAACTATAGTTCTAAAATGTCTACATGGGTATATATAACTTTTATTGCTCTCGCTCTCTTTTGCTTTCAGTTTTTAAAATTGTGGATTATCTTAACTAACTTCAGTCTGTTTCTTAGTTAACGTTGTTCTAAAGCATATATGGGTCATAGGGACCTGTTTTGATTTTAGTCAAAGTTTTTGCTTTAAGCTGGTTCAAGGTCAATGGTCAATTATTGCTCTAAAAGTTTATCAAATAGATGCCAGTGAGCTTTTTTGAGATTGAATTTCGGTCTTAGGGTTTTGGGTGATCGTATTGGGGTGATTGATTCGTTCGCTACCGGATAAATGTTATGACTGATTGACTGTTTTTGTTGTTATAAATGAATGCCAAATAAAGGGTGATTGGGATGGGCTTTAGTAACTTTTAGTCAAAGTTCAATGGTCAATGGTCAATTATAGCTCAAAAAGCTTATAAAAATAGATGCCAGTTAGTTTTTTGGAGGTTGAATTTCGGTCTTGGAATTATGGGTGATTGTATGGAGACATAGTCAATTCACACTGGCCGCAGCTTCAAAAAAAACTGTCAAAGTCGAATCTGCGAAATTTTTGTTTTACAGGAAATACGTATGTATATACTTTTACACTTTCGATTAGCACGCTTGTATGATTTCAATTCTACTGCCCTGCTCAGTGTGAGCGAGGTAGCTTTTATTCCGAATTTATTATCCCTTATCTTCTAACTTAACTAAGGCAGTATTTGTAAGATAGCTGCGTGTGTATAAATATAAAAATGCATTCGTGTGAAGAATACACATTGCCTCACACGAATGCTTATTAAGTGGTGGGGAACGGATGACCTTTTCAAGTTGTTCCCATTGTTGATCATTTTCAAGTGGTGTGTCTGCTGGGCTGGGCTGATCCTCGTCACTGCGGCTACACTCAAAAAAACAACTCACCCTAAAAAGTGCCATTTTCGCCCTAATTTTTAGAAAATCGCGCTAAAAAAATGGCCAGACGTTGCGTCAAAACCATAGTTAAGAAAGTACGAAGTTGGGCGAGGCCGGGATCAAGTCACCGAATCAGCACTTTTTCCTTTTTTATTTTTATCTTCTTCTTCTTTTAGAAAAACTTTCTTAAAATTAGGGTTTATTTTCTCAATTTTAGGGCAAAATACCCTACATTTGTGACAAATATATTCTAAAATCAAAGGCGAAATTACCCTAAAAATTAGAAAAAAATTCATTTTTAGGGCAACTTTTCTAAAATGAAGAAAATTTATCCTAAAAATTTGAACTTTTTTCTAAATTTTAAGACGATTTCGATTTTAGGGCGATTTTCTTAAATATACAAATTTAATTTTCTGAGTGTATTAATATTTAATACTATTACATAAGATGACATGTTTATGACACACATGGCGACATAGGCTAAATATTTAAATATGAGAATAGCTCACGTGTGGGCCGAGTTGAATAGCAAGTTCAAGTTCGAACAACGTAGGCTGGTTGTTCATTCAAAAGTTTCAACATTCAAGCTCCAGCGTAGGTTTAATTGATACAACCATATAGCTCGTAAATGGTTATATTTTCCAAGTTCTTCGGGCGATACTTTGCAACCGTATTAAGTGGTAGTTGTTGACATCTGTTTTTAAATCTGCGGGTTTGTTGTGAACGCATGCTGCAGGTTTTCGCAGCTTCGACAATGCTGCGCCAAGTGTGAAAAGGCTATAACGGCCGTATCAAATTGTTGATGTGTTTTTGTGTTATATTAATTGGGATGGGGAATATTTGGTGTGGAGTAGATTTGGGTTTCTTTTTATGGAAATATTTTGATCCTTTGCAGGACTTTTAACATTATTTGGTGGAATGTTGATTTTTTAATCTAAATATAAATTTCATATGGTGGGCGCTGATTTGTGATTGTGATTGGTAATTGTAATCACAAATAAGTAGAATTAGCTCCGACCCACCTGAAGCCTGAGGTCACAGTCCTAGTCTCACCTAGAGGCCCATTTGAATTTAAAGTAGGCTGGTAGGTGTAAAAAAAAGAAGGCGTGGGCGGCCGGCAGTCTTAGCAGACACCAACGTAGCTTTAGTTGCATAAAAACCATATTCAAACCATATTCCACACGAAATTCCTTAAAATGTACGTACGCCTCTCAATTGGACCATGGTTTCGCGTGCCGTGTGGCAAGTGGCACCGTCTTGTAGAAACCACATGTCAACCAAGTCCAATTCTTTCATTTTTGGGTAATCATCGCACTGTACTTTGCTCCATTGACTGTAAGGTTGCGATTTTCATTATTTTTATAAGGGGTTTAGTGACCTGTTTTCGATTTTAGTCAAATTTACATCTGGCTAGCTCGAGGTCTATGGTTGAGTATAAATGTTTATAACCAACACAAATCAACAGATATTAATTACAATATTTTGGAATAGCAATTGGGCTGTTTCGAAAATTTTCTGCGAATTTTTAACATTAGCAATTCCTATGTCTTTATTCGCGGATTGAAAGAGGCTTAAATAATAACTGGATGGTTGTTTGAAGTGTGAACAGCAAAACAAGTCCGCTAATGAGAGAATTTGGTTATTCTCGAAACAGCGATCGTTGTACGGACATACCCAATTGGTATTCCAAAATGTTTTAAGTAATATCTGTTGATTTGTGTTGGTCATAAAGATTGATAGTCAACGATAGACCTCGAGCTAGTCAGATGTAACTTTGATTTTCTTTATATTTGAAAAAGTACGGTTCAATGATGCCGCCGGTCCACAAACCGCAACAAAAAGTGCAGTCTTCAATGGCAGCTCTTGAACTGCCTTTGGCTGCTCTTCAGACTAAATTCGGCAATTCTGTTTGTTGACGTATATACGTACTCATAGAGCCATAACTGAGCTTCGTCGCTGAAGGAAATTTTTCGATAAAAAAGTGTATCTTCATTCAACTTTTCCAAGGCTCATTCAGCAAACAAGCGACGTTGTGGAAGGTCAACCAGCTTCAGTTCTTGTACCAGCTGTATTTTGAATTGGTTCATACCGCGGTCTTGATCTAAAATCTTCCAGAACAACACAAGCCCAATTGTTGACAACGGCGACGAATTGACATATCGCCAACTTTATTGACAATGGCCGTTACAGCAGCTCCTCGGTACTCAATGTCCGCACACGGAACGGTGGATTAATGTATATAGTATAGCCTGTTCAGTGGGTCGATCACAAAATGAACCTAATTTGCAAAACAAATTTCTTGATTTGCAAGCTCTGTTCGTTTGTTAGTCTATTCAAGGTGAAATGGCAAACCCTACTGATCATTTTTGGTATTGCCACATGTTACGAATCACACGTGGGGTGTCAAAAAATGTACACTCCAACCCCAAATAGCATAAAAATCACCCTTTATAAAGGTTGGCTCCAAAGATTTTTGATTATTCTTGCGATACTTTCTTAAAAATGTTTAAAAAATGGCTCTTTAGTTTCCAGTCGTTAATTAAAAAGACCAGCTAGAGCCCATTTTCCTCCTCGCATCTTACTTGGGTGCGCATTTTGACTGACAAATAAGCTGCAATTTGCGTTGACATTTTTTTGGGTGTACTGAAAGTAATTTTAATTTTTAATGACTTCAGGCAGCCTGGGATCTGATTAATTGCGCTGATTTTTCGTGCCAGCCGAGCTAGCTGGAGCCATGTGAAGGATTTCATTAGCACAGAATTTGACAAAATACAAACAAAAACATCAAATCAACAAAAGAAGGTGGAAGGAGGACAAACAATAGACCCCGCAGGCGGCCACTTAGCAGGATATACACAGGATATATGGGTACACGGGACTTTTACGGGCAGCCAAGCATGGCGGCTTTGGGCCATGTTAACATAGTTTTCGACCGGCGAAACAACCGCAAAATGTTTCATTTGTTTTTCCTATTTTCCTGGCGAATGGCCTAAAAGCTTTCTGTCTCGCACTCGGCGTATTGACATGAAATTATATTAATGAAAACTTATTGACAGCTGCGATCAATCAGGAAGAAAGAGGGAGAAACTGACAAACATGCCGTGACGCATGTGATGTTTATTGATTAAACGAATTAAGCTTTGGGCGCATTATTGAACTACCGAGAAATATTTATCACTTGTAACCCATTTTTTTTTTGTTTTTTGTCTCCAACAGGAAATGGACTTTGGCACCATAATGTGCTGGGCCGACAACAATGTGGGTCAACAGAAGGAGCCGTGTGTATTCCATTTGATTGCCGCTGGCAAGCCGGAAGCGCCCACCAATTGTACGGTGGTCAATCAAACGTCCGATTCACTGGAGGTTTATTGCATTGAAGGTGAGTTGAACTGTTCTGTACGAAAATTGCCAGCCAATTTGTACTTTTTTTTTTTTGTTATAATTGCTGATGAGCCAATCAATGGCTGTGCAGCAGAAGAAGGGAAGAAAGCAAAAAAATGTGTAGCAGGAGGAGCACAACCTGGCAACAAAGGAGCATCTGTGTGTGTGTTGAGTTTCCTGCAACGCTTTTCAGACTCATTTAAAATACATGAGCAACTTGAGTGCACTTTGGCAGCCATCTAGGAGAATGCGAGTGTGTGTGTGTGCACAGCAACTTCCTTCAGAAATACACACACATATAATAAAAATACCATGGAAGCATAAAGCCAGAAAGGATACACACGTCGAAAGTTAGATACCAAATTTCAATTTCAGTTTAAATTCTTGCAGTAATAAGCCGAAAACGGCAGCAGCAGAAAGTTAAGCCCAAATTTTGTGCAGAGTACAAAATGTTTTTCGACTTGTTATCCCAGTTACTGCCAGAGAAGCGAACGGAAACGGAAACTTTAAATACAAATTCAATTCGCATATTTTATGCGGCACGCAGAAAATGCAGAAAGACAGAAAAATGCCAGCAAAGCGCAAAATAAGCAGCACAAATTGCAGCCGCTGCTGCTGCTGTTGCTGCTGCTGCACGAGTTCAAAGTTCACTCCGTTGCATATTAGCAGACAGAAAATGTCCTTGCAAATTGCAGCAACTTCTCAAAGTGCCGAGTTTATGATGCATTTATGCAGCCCCCCTGAGTGCAAAGCAAATCAAAGACAACGCATAACGAGGCGGCTGCTGAAAGTGCAACAAAAAGAGCATAATAACTGCATACTTAATGGCGCTTTTGCCGTTACTCCCCCCCTCCCTTTACATTAAAGCGCTGAATGTTTTCAGCAATTGCCAACAATTGTTTGTCTCAAGTGCCGAGCTGCTGTCGTTGTTGTTGTGTTGGAGAAAGGGGGTGAAAGAGAGAAAGGGGAAACTCGTACACGTAATGAGCAATTAAATAACTCAAAAACTGTGGCAAGTCTTCTGAAGGTTGTACAATATTTACGAGAGTTTTCACTGTTAAGTACTTGTATGTAAATAGAACATATTAAATTCAAGTGCACGGGCTAAGGAAACGTAAAGTGGCCTCTTTGCCACTTGGCAACGAACAGCAGCAAGCTCAAGCTACAAAAACTGTGA
This sequence comes from Lordiphosa magnipectinata, assembly GCA_037044535.1. Classification (NCBI taxonomy): domain Eukaryota; kingdom Metazoa; phylum Arthropoda; class Insecta; order Diptera; family Drosophilidae; genus Lordiphosa; species Lordiphosa magnipectinata. The sequence goes on along the minus strand of JBAMBO010004239.1, from coordinate 7,535 downwards.
GCTGCAATTCAATGAATGAGGAATAAGCAGTTATGACCTTAGTCAAGTTCCAGAAGTGACCTGCAATCCTTGAAGCCGGAATCTGAAGACTAAATCTAATGCGACAGGTCTTCATTTAACCCAAATATAATAGTAAGAAATACTACCTTTTGTTGGTTTTTGAAATGTTTCACAAATTATAGTTTATTTTGGTTAAAGTTCATAGGGTTGATTATACTAAATGAATTGAAACGATTGAATATGATTGAAGGATTAACGATTAACTTCAAACTTAAATAAAACCATCTTCTAGGCAAACCGTGGACACTTCTCCTTGTTTTATGACAATTCGATGTCAACTCTATGACTACTGACTAACGACTCAATGACGACTCACTCACAACTGTTCAATCAGCTTTTTTCCCGTCATTTTTAGCTTTTTTTAAATTCGTATGGCGGGAAAAATTTGCACAAAGCGGGAAGCGGGAATTCTGGCATTTTTAAAAATGATTTCGGCTTTTTTTCAGCTTTATTTTTATTTTGGAGTCATTTGCAAAACTTATAGGCATATCGATAGTTTTTCACCTCTGTCAGTCATTTATCGACCATAATTGCCACTTCTTACGTTCAGGAAATAGTCATCTCAAAGTGCTAGCAAAGTTTACAGACCCTTTGACAAAAATGCCACAAGTTGTCAAACAAAAAAGTCGTAAAGACTGGCTGCAGAACTCGGAGTTTAATTCTAGACTCCTGAAGAATGAATTTGATACCTTTTGAGATACCTCTGCAGTTGTTCCAAATACAAAGCATTGCTTCCATTTTGGAAGTATTTTTCCTAAAAGATATTGAAAACTACGACGAAACTAAAGTTTTGGAGTTAAGTAATCGCTTTCAAGGACGCTGAAAGTCTATTTGAGTTAGCCTCATTTGCGATTCAGATGTTGTCAGACTGGCGATGAGTGGCCAGAGAGACTTCGGCGTTGCTGGAAGGCACAAGGCGGTCATTTCGAATAATTTGTTCTACGATTTGTAGCCACTAAGTTTCGAATAAAAAGCAGAAAAAAGTTTTGAAAAATATTTATTCCTTTTTATTTTATGACCAAAAAAACCGTACTAGGTAGATACTGGTTACGTCGACATGCGAAATGCTGCTTCGATTATAAGGTCCTTCCCAGTTACCTAAACTTCATAGGCACAACTGTGGCCTTCGGTAAGAATGAGGACGAGGAACTTCATCACTATGATGATATATTAAATATTTAATTGCATAAATAATAAGAAAAGACATACGCTTTTTTCCAGATTTTTTTGTCGAAAAATACAGCTTATTTTTCCTCTCCGTCCCGCCGAAAACGGATTTTTTTTGCTTCGCTAAAGTTGGCAACACTGGTTCACAACTTCACTTCAAGCATCCCACCGGCGCAGAACTCAATGTGTGCCTGACGAAAAGTAATGCACTACAATCGCTGCTTTTCGTTAGAGAGAGTGTGAGGAGTTATTCCTCACAAGGGGGCAAGGTAGGGTTAATGGCGGCGAATTGAGGAAAGCTCTCTCACTGAGAGCGACGAGAGGGAGCGAGAGAGATGATAAGTGGAGAGTTGGAGAGGAAGGGCCATGGCCAGAGAGGCAAAGGCCCTGCTGCAGCGGAGCAGCGAACTGGATGACGGTGGCGAGCGGTGATTGGTGCCAACGGCCAATTGGAACGGGATCAAGGCCCCGGTACAGCGACAGAGGCGAGACAGGCCCCGCTTGAGAAGTGAAACGGGGCCTGCGATCACACAGGCCCTGCTGGAAGCAATGGAATGGGGCCTGCGCGGCGGCTATAAAAGGAGCGGCTGCCCAGAGGAGGGGACAGTCGGTGAGATACGCGTGCGCGAACGGAAGTCATAATTGTAAACTCAAGAGCGAGTAGAGGTAAACGTGAAACCGAGACGGCAAAGTGACCGAGGATTGCGAGTAGTCGAAGCGATACTGCTCGACGATAAGTTGCAAGGAGGTCAGCGGTAGCAAGTGGGAAAAGTGCGAAAGCATCCTGCGAAAGGTCGGAGCGAACAGCACGACGAAAGCAGCGCGACGAGCACTAGGTAACTTGGCGAGTCCACGGTGTGGTACGGGAGCGAGCGCGAGCGGGAAACGTTAGTCATAAAAACCTGAAGTGTAACGCTGAATTGTGAACCTAGGATAAATCTAACATCTAAGTGATTGAAACCAAACCCAAATACAGACTTAAGTACATTTTAACCGTTGTCTTCTTATTTCTGGCAATTCTCCACAATATAAATTTGTTGGAGCGATCCCCGAGCACACTGAGCGACGCCCGGCTGCAAAGGTTCGTTACAACTGGCGCCCAACGTGGTATTGCAAGAATAAGAAGTTTAAAACAGCACAAAAATGGTACGAGCATGGGTATATACCCTCAAGAAGGAGGAATTGGTGAATTATGCCAACGAATTTGGGTTGGAAGTGAGTGGAACAGTGGAAAACATGAGGAAACAGTTCGGTGAATGGGCTCAAAATATGGAGACGGATATGAAAGTGGGTCTGAGAATCAACGAATTGGCCAGACTTCATGCCAGAAGCAGCCCGGCTAAGGAACATTTACAGACACATGATCTAGACCTCGAACTGGAAGAGTTGTCCATACAAAGAATGGCAGCTGCGGCAGCAAGTACGAGGAAACAGGAAGGACAGACGGCGACGGAGCAACCACCAAGGAGCGAATATGCAAAAGTAGCCAAACAGGTGAGAGAATGGGGAATAAGTTTCGATGGACAAGGCAAACCACTAGAGTTCATTGAACAAGTGGAGTGGTCCGCGGACACATACGGAATAAACCCAGATCTATTACCCAGGACAATGCCTGAGTTATTAAAAGGGATAGCTTTAAAGTGGTATGTGGCAAATAACAAGCAATGGACCACATGGGCAGAGTTTTTGGAGAGCTTCCAAGAGTATTTTCTGCCAAGGGATTACGTCACAAAGGTGGAGAACGAAGTACATAGAAGGAAACAAGGGTTGTCCGAAAAGTTTAAGGTATACATGGTCGAAATGCAGACATTGATGCGTCCACTGCGATATGAACCGGACCGGCAGCTTAATATGATAATAAATAACAGCTTACCCGATTTAAGGTCGTTCGTACGGCCGTTTGTGTGTGGAAATCTGGTGGAATTAATGAAGCTGGCGGACGAATTTGAAGAATTGGAGCGGGACAGATATAATTTGAGACAGGAAAGCAGACCGAATAGGTCGCGATTCATGGCAGTCAGCGCTCCGAGTACAGCCGGCACAGAATACCACGGACAGAATGACGGGTGTCACAGATGTGCAAGAATAGCACCCCAAGGACATGCGCAGGCGGTTGCTCAACCGCGCGGGGAAGGTTTCATAGAAAGCCCCTCACAAGCATGCCGGCGGTGTGGGCAAGTAGGACACTTTGCGCGAGAGTGCCAAGGGGTGTGGAGAGAGTATTGTTGGCAGTGCGGGCGGATAGGGGTGAAGACTTGGGAATGCTGCAGGCGGTCGGGAAACGATCGTCGACCCCGGCCTGCGAGGGACGTGCGGGAGTCGTTAGGACCAGCCCCTCAGAATTAATAGGAAATCTAAAAGACGAGGGAGCGCACTTGTCTGCAACAGTGCTGATCGGAAGGACAGCGTACAAGGCCACAGTTGACACTGGTGCTACCAGTAGCTTTGTGAGCGAAGAAATGTTGCAAAGGATGCGCGGGGAAGGATCGCTAAGTCGGGTGAAGAGACAAGTGAGACTAGCAGATGGCAGAAGTAACAATGTATGCGAGCAGTTCGACACAAAGATAAGATTCGGAAACAAGGAATTAGGGATGGAGTTACTGGTCCTGCCAGGAGTTATTGATGGATTGGTGCTGGGATGGGATTTCCTAGTAAAGGCTGGTCTGAAAGTAGAGTGTGCAGGGATGAAAATTAAGATCCCACCGAGAGGAAGGAGAAACGGCTGGTTGGAGGAGAAGATATCAGTGGCAGTTGTGGGTATCGAGGAGAACAGTCCTGAAGAGCAAAACGCAAAAAGCGAGACGGAAAGTCTGGAAATGCGCGTGGAAAAATTTTTACAAAAGGAATTGTCTGAATTTGCGAACATGAAGGGTCCGTCAAACATTACCCAACATAGGATAACAATGAAGGACGACAGGCCAGTGAAGCAGCGATACTTCCCAAAGAATCCGAAAATGCAGGCCGAGATAAACAGCAAAGTGGATGAATTGCTGGAAAAGGGTTGCATTGAACCGTCGAAAAGTCCTCATAGTGCACCGGTGGTAATGGTGAAAAAGAAGACGGGCAAATGGAGGTTCTGTGTCGATTTTCGGGACATGAACGCACGGTCGGAAAAAGACGCATATCCATTGCCTAGGGTTAACCATATTCTGGAACAATTGAGGGAAGCAAAGTATATTAGTAGCCTCGACTTGAAGGATGGCTACTGGCAAATCCCGTTGGAGCCGGAAAGCAGACCCTTTACAGCTTTTACGGTTCCAGGAAGGGGGCTGTTCCAGTGGCGAGTAATGCCGTTCGGCCTCGCATCAGCTCCAGCCACATTCCAAAGGGCACTGGACCAGGTCATTGGTCCAGAAATGATGCCTCACGCCTTCGCATATTTAGACGACATCATTGTGATAGGGCGGACGCTTGAGGAGCATATGAAAAACTTGGCAGAGGTGTTTCGCAGATTGAAGGCGGCGAATCTGAAGATAAATGTCGATAAGTGCGAGTTTTTCAAGAAGGAGTTAAGATACTTGGGACATATGGTGACGGAAGAAGGTATTAAAACGGACCCAGACAAAGTTGCGGCCATAGCCGAACTCAAGCCACCCACAAATGTCAGAGAATTAAGACAGTATCTAGGGGTAGCGTCGTGGTATAGGCGATTCGTCCCAGACTTCGCGTCTACGGTCCAACCGTTGAACGCTCTACTGAAAAAGGGAGTTAAGTGGGAGTGGACGGAGGAAAGACGGAATGCATTCGAAGAAGTTCGAGCAAGACTTACGTCTGCACCCGTACTAGCGTGTCCTGATTTTGGAAAAGAATTTGTATTGCAAACGGATGCGAGCAATTACGGTTTGGGAGCTATATTGACCCAGTCGTCAGAGGAAGGAGAGAGGGTTATCTCTTATGCCAGTAGAACTCTTAACGCAGCAGAGCAAAATTACTCTGCAACCGAGAAAGAGTGCCTGGCGATAGTTTGGGCAATACGGAAACTGCGACAATACATAGAAGGATATCGCTTCAAGGTCATAACGGACCACATGGCACTAAAATGGCTGAATTCTATTGAGAGTCCATCAGGGCGGGTTGCACGATGGGCTTTAGAATTGCAGCAATATGATTTCGAGGTAGTGTACAGGAAAGGCAAGCTCAATGTGGTAGCAGATGCACTCTCACGACAACCAATGGAGGCCGAAAAGTGCGAAAGAGTAATGTTAGCCGATGAAGGGGAGAGGATCGGGTGGATCCAACGAATAGAGGAAAAGATTCGAAAGAATCCACAAAAATTTCCCGATTACTTAAAAGAGTCGGGACAATTATATAGGCACATACCTCATCGAGCGGGACATGAAGAAGTGGTTGCGTGGAAATTGTGTGTGCCAGAAAGCGAGCAGAAAAGGGTACTGCACGAAAATCACGATGCAGCAACAGCAGGTCACACAGGCACGAGGCGAACAATAGCGAGAGTAGCCGCGAGATATTACTGGCCCGGAATGCAAAGAGATATTCGGAAATATGTAGGGAGATGCGAAAAATGCCAAAAATACAAATCGCACCAACTACAAACGGCCGGAAAGATGCTTACGCAGATTCCTGAAGAGCCGTGGGCAACGGTTTGTGCAGATTTCGTAGGGCCATTGCCGCGATCGAAACATGGGAATTCGGTGTTATTGGTACTGATTGATCGGTTTTCAAAATGGACAGAAATGGTAGCGCTAAGAAAAGCAACGGCGGCGGCCTTGCAGAAAGCATTCAGGGAACGAATCTTGGCTCGGTTCGGAGTACCAAAAGTACTTATAACGGACAATGGAGCTCAGTTCACGAGCAAGGCGTTTAATCGATTCTTGGAGGAGATGGGCGTATCCCATCAATTTACAGCACCTTATACGCCTCAGGAGAACCCAACGGAGAGGGCAAACAGAACAGTGAAGACGATGATAGCCCAGTTTGCAGGCTGTGATCAAAGGAGTTGGGATGAGCTACTACCGGAGCTAACGTTAGCAGTCAATTCCAGTGTTGCGGAATCCACAGGATACACACCAGCGTTTCTCGTACAAGGAAGGGAGCCCCGGTTGCCGAATACCTTGTACGATGAGAACAATCTGGGAACGGGACACGGGAGAAGAGATGCGGGAGAAAACGCAGAGAAGCTACAAGAAATCTTTGAAGTGGCAAGAAGGAACATGGAGAAGGCAGCACAGGATCAAGCACGTCATTATAACTTGAGAAGACGCGCCTGGAAACCAGTGGTCGGGGACGAGGTGTACGCCAAAACACACCACCTCTCTAAGGCATCGGAAGGATTCGCGGCGAAATTAGCGCCCAGGTATGAAGGTCCTTATCAGATTGTAAGTTTCATATCCCCAGTGATATGTAAAATACGGGAGAAGGGAAAACTGAAAATAAGAACCGCACATATTAGCGGATTAAAACCAGCAAATCAGGAGGAAGAAGTGGGAAAAGGTGAAGGAGATTAGAAAGGATCGTTGCGTAAAATAAAAACAAGCAGGGAGACGTATATAGTCAAATGAATGAAGATGTATAGGGTATAAATGAGGCGGACCCTGAAATTAGAAGCACAAATGGGAGAAACACGGCGAAGAGAGGGCGTGCAACTAAGACCATAAGAGAGAAAGGGATAGCGGCATTAGCGTTTACCGTTGCGCGGATCCCTCTCAGGAAAGCTCGCAAATAAGCGGTAATCTGGCCGCGATGGCTGCGCAGCCGCGTGGAGACCGAGGCTTCTTGGAACATGAAAGCCCGAAACTCTGTCTATTTGGTCAGAGAACGAAGATGGAGAACGCAGCAAGTTTAAATGGTCGGTCGACCACTAAAAGAGGCGGCGGCATGAAGCGGCGATTGCCCTTCATGGCCGTGGGTCGGAAGGGGAGCAGAATCCCTCAGAGGCGTACGCGTGTCCGCAAACCGGTGGATGTCCTGATCTTGGACACATCGCCAATCAGGTCGACACCGGGCTCACCGTCGGTGACGGAGCGATCGCACGCGGAGTCGTGGGAGTGGGAGGGTGACTCGGCGACTAGCCGTGCCTCCGAGGCGTCAAGCGCAAGCGAGGTATCGCAGGCGGCAGACGAAGCCGCGGAAAACCCCCAGGAGGTGGAGGGATCAGCCGAGGAATTCGGTGCGGCTAGGGCTCGCTTACGGGCGATGAGCTGGGCGAAGGCACCGGAAGAAGAAACGGCGTGGAGACCCGCACGGCCGCCCACTCCGATGCCGGTCATTGTGATCAGCGACGAGGAGGAGGAAGAGCCGCAAGGGTGGGAGCAGCCGCAGGAGCCGTGCTGGTCGGGAGCACAGGAGCC